>JAZGTI010006680.1:0-22972 GCA_036877585.1 Botia kubotai | reverse complement strand
CTGCTAAAAATAAGCAAAAAAAGCATACAAATAAACGCAACTAAAAGCAGCATAAGATGGTTTGCTAGTTTTTGTTGATTTAAGCTAGTCTCGCAGCCTCGTATTTAGTGTAGCTTTGCTGGAACGATCATTTGCAGACTTTTCTGTCTGTTTGCTGTGGCTGTCATTTTTCTTAAGTGCCAAGCTCAGAAAACGTGTATGATAATTCCTTAATTATTTGCTGACTTTGGCTGCTACATATGTTAATGAGAAAAATAAATATATAGTAAGACCAAATTTCCTTTTATCTGTACTATTAATGACATTATGGAAACCACTGCAGATGAAGTACAAGTTAGTACTGGAGGGAATATTTACTGTAGCAAACAATTTAAAACAAGCACAATCCCACAGCACCCTCTAGTGGTGATATTTAAAATCAACCTCCTAAAATACACAGAAGCGTCTCACGTTTGAAGTGACGTCAGCAGGGATGTAAAGTGATAGAATAATTGAGCAGGAATGTTTTATAAGTTTCCTTCTTTCGCCAGAACTCAGTGAGTAGATATTAAAGATATAATGATATCAACATCATTCCACTGCAGCCCTGCCCGTAAGCATCATCATCACCATGGCAACAGTCCGTTACCTCATCATCATGGACCAGCTCCTTCTTCACCACCTTCATGGCATAAATCTGCTCATTCTTCTTCAGTCTGACCAGCAGTACTTTAGCATAACTGCCCCTCCCGATAACTCGGATCAGGTCAAAGTCTCCCAGACCGAGACCCTGAGAGATCTGAATCCCTTCGAGACCGTCCACCACTGTCTTCAGATCCTACAGACACACACAAACACCCACAATCCCTCAGTGTGTAAAAATAACTCTCTCACACACACTGTAATATCTGAATCTGCATTAATACAGTTAGGTGTAAAGTTAGGTTTTGTTTATTAAGTTTTCAATAAAGTGTTTTCCTCCTAAAACACAAACAAACAAACAAATGAAAAACGCTGCTGGTCTAGCTGGTCTCCTAGGCTAACTAGCTGACAAAACCTCTTCAAAACCAGCAAACCAGCCTCACCAGGACCAGCAGAGATCGATATGACGAGTATGAAGAAATGAATTCAATAATGAGTCTTACTGTAATAATGAGTCTTACTGTAATAATGAGTCTTACTGTACTAATGAATCTTACTGTAATAATGAGTCTTACTGTAATAACGAGTCTTACTGTAATAACGAGTCTTACTGTAATAATGAGTGTTACTGTAATAATGAGTGTTACTGTAATAACGAGTCTTACTGTAATAACGAGTCTTACTGTAATAATGAGTGTTACTGTGATAACGTAATATAATTTCAGGTGATGTAAACACATTCTATTACAGGAACGGTGTGAGTTTGGGACGCATCTGTTATGTTGCCAGTTTCCCATTCCAGACAATCTGTTTCTTACCTCTGTGTCATCTTCTGCTTTCTCCACCTTCCGGTTGTGGGCTAAGAAAGGGACTGGAACTGAGAGAGAGAGAGAGAGAGAGAGAGAGAATAGGTAACAGGTTAGACCTCTGTGAATTTCAGTGTTTTCAATCTTGTACTTGTTCTCCTTTTGCAACACTAAGAACAGTCATAACAACAAAACACATTAACTGATCACGAGAAAACAAGAGCTGATCAAGATTGTTCATATTTTTCTGTCATCTTGTTCTCACCACTAGTTACGTTTATATTTATTTATTTGGCAGACGACTTACAGTGCATTCAAGCTATACATTTGATCAGTTCGTGTGTTCCCTGTGAATCGAACCCACAACCTTAACGCTGCTATTGTTAAATGCTCGGACGATCAAAAAACAAAAAACATTTGGTTTTAAAAGATTTTTGCAGATCACACGTCACGGACAAAGTGCAATACTATCAGCTTCCAGCAGGGGGAGCCAGAGACTGGCGTTGTCTGGCGTCTCTCTCAACTGGGTCAACGTAACATTACTCACACCTGATGTATTACAGTATCCATCCGCAGTCAGCAGTGTCCTCTGACAGACAGAGGAGAGAATGACCCCAATAGCCACAAAAACAGCAGCGCACACAGCGGCCATGAGACCTACTTGAGTCAGTCTCCTCAGAGTCCTCCGGGGGGAGCTCCACTTCCTCACCACTCTTATCATCATCTACCAACGGCTCCTGCGATGGCATGACTGGATCCTGCAGGAGAGAGAGACAGAGAGAGACAGAGAGAGTGTGTGTGAGAGAGAGAGAGAGAGAGAGAGAGAGAGAGAGAGAGGGAGAGAAGGGGGAGAGAGAGGAAGAAAGAAACAGAGTGAGTGAGTGAGAGAGAGAGAGAGGGAGAGAGAGAGGGAGAGAAGGGGGAGAGAGAGGAAGAAAGAAACAGAGTGAGTGAGTGAGAGAGAGAGAGAGAGAGAGGGAGAGAGAAAGAGAGGAAGAAAGAGAGGAAGAAAGAGAGGAAGAAAAAAAAAACAAGGGAGAGAGAGACGAAGAGGGAAAGAAAGATAGAGTGGGAGACAGACAGAGAGATAGACAGTAAGAGAGGGAGAGAGAGAAAGACAGAGAGGGAGAGAGAGAAAGACAGAGAGGGAGAGAGAGAAAGACAGAGGGAGAGAGTAAGAGAGGGAGAGAGAGAAAGACAGAGAGGGAGAGAGAGAGAGAGAGACTCCATTTGATTTCTTAATAAATGTCTCTTGCATGACTCATCAGTGCCCGTTACAGAAAAAATGCTTGTTCTTAATCTTCTATTGAAATACAATGACGAACATCCAAATCAGTACTTTTAATTCCAGATCTTTAAACTTATCTAAAGTTTACTTTGATCCCACATTCAAATTAAAAAGTTCTCCTGCACTTTAAGTAACAAATACTTTTACTTTTACATTTATGCATTTCCAAAGCGACTTACATTGCATTACACTATACATTGTTTTTTGAATATGTGCAATCCCTGGGATCGAACCCATTATCTTGGCATTGTTAACGCCATGCTCTAACCACTGAGCCACAGGAAAGCTGCTCTTTTACTATAATATCTATCATTCAACACTGTCCATATGATAAAACCAAGGGAAAACCTGCCTTAGGAAATCACTCAAATCACTGACCAGTATTTGAATTGCTGAACTTATATATGTGTAATATATAAAACACCTCGAGAATATCATCTCTCTAAACAGAAGATTTGTGTGGTGTTTGGTGTGTGAATTGTCTGCTGCAGAATCTTGTGTTCAATACTTGACACAGACAGCGTTATCATGACATTCCACAGATCACTCTTTAAAATACTGGATTCACTCCAGACCAAGAAGGGCAAGTTTCACAGATTTAAACCTTTCAAAACAGTCATGAGATGCTTCTTTTAACCAGTGACAAGCGGATATGACCAGAGAAATTGTGTCTGTTTTGTAAGTTAAATGCTTACTGCTCTATGTTTCAAATTGTGGTGAGTCACAACTTTAAATGATGTGTATGGTGACAGCTGACTGACAGACTCACCATATGCTTTTGACAGGTCAGCGGGACGAGCTTGTGACAGCGTTTATGGACCAGCAGCTTGCAGTTGATACACTTGTACCCCTGACGCCCCAGTCCCCATATCCTCTCACTGCAGTGGCCACAGTACGCTTTCTGAGAGAGAGAGAGAGAGAGAGAGAGAGAGAGAGAGGCACACACAGATACAGAGAGCGAGACAGAGAGACACAGAGAGCGAGACAGAGAGAGAGAGAGAGAGAGAGAGGCACACACAGATACAGAGAGCGAGACAGAGAGACACAGAGAGCGAGACAGAGAGAGAGAGAGAGAGAGAGAGACGTGATTATTGAAGCCACATTATCTGTGGCTGATTTTTATCAGTCAAAACACTTTGAGTGGATCTCAAGATGAGTGGACAAACAGATGAGTGGATCTTTACTGTTTACAACAAACACCAAAGACAAAGGATCAAAGTATAGATACTTCGATAAATTAAAATATTAAAGTATTTGTCTTAAGTATAACTGTTTACAAATTACACTAGTAAATGTATAGTATAAATACAAGCTGCTATAAATAAAATAATATATATATATATATATATATATATGATTTATAAGAGTGTATCACTGAACTGATAGCAATAAATATCAGAGGTTTAACCATTTTCTCCTAATATCACACTGGAATTGACAGGCAATACAGCAAGCGGATTATGTTGTACTGTGTTGTATTGTGGTATAAGCTATCAGTGTACTAATGACATGATAGATGATGTGTGCTACTGACACCCCTACTGTACATTCTTAAAATAAAATAAAAACTACAAATACAGCCACGGCAGGTCTGTTGTGTTTGCAGACAACCACACACAACTGCTCAACTCAGTCATAAATACTAAATAAATCAGGAAGCCTATGCTCACATCGTTTTAAGGATTTCTGTCTACCTGCTGGAGAGAGAGACTGAGGGAGTATGAAAGGGTCGCAAACAGAAACAAGCCACTACAAAAACAGTCACTGCATTGCTACAGTTACAGAAAAAAAATTTGAATAATACAACACAGGTGCACATGGGCAAAGATGATGTGTGTTCACATCACAAACGAAGACCGACATCTTCTGTCCGCTATATGACAACTGGCCACCAGGGGACTCTCTCACAGCACGACTTCAGCGCTTCATGCAGCATCTTCTCATCAAACCACGCTAATCTTTCATAAACAATCATGCGCTCTTTTCTGTCAGCTTTGCGTCTCTGCTGAACCCGGTATATAAGCATCTGCTGTTAAACTGACCATCAACAAGCCCTCAGACAGACACACGCTCCTCTGCCTGACACTGGACGTTTCCATGCTCCTTGACTGTATATTATGAGGTCACGTGATCAGGTGACGCGCAGGAGTTTTTATAGCACATTAACGTGCTGCAGTGATTTCTCTAGTATTTAGAAAGCCTTCAGCACGGATGAGTGTCCCACATTCTCTCTCTCTGCTGTCGTCAGGTTCTCAGTTTACGTAACTGAGGTTAAACGCTTCGAAATCTAGGCTGGAAAGTAGCACAACCACACTCAACACCAACCTGCTTTCAAGAAATAAACTTGTTCCTTATGCTGCTGTCTTTCTTTAATCCTCACAAGAACGCCACAAAAATACTGTTATTGCTGTCAGGGCATTTAAAATAAAGAATTTGTTCGGTTTTGGTCATAGCTACAGTAGTTCCATCTAACAATTTTAGGTTAAGAAACGTTTCCCTAACATTTCCATTAGGCAACAAAACATTAAAAATGTTATTTTGAAAGTTCTTTAAATGTACAAAATGCCCAGTTCTAGTATTAACGTTATTGTTTGGTTATAAGAATGTTATTAAATGTTATTTTAATTCTAGAACTTTTTGAGAACTTTTAGAGAACATTAGCCAATGTTCTGAGGTTTCATGTTAGATGGGGTAATCGTTTAAAATATGCGGACAAACAATAGTGATACAGTTTGTTCTTCTCACATAGCTGATTTTATAAGGCAGAACCCTGTTTCACCAAACTACATTTCCCAGCATTCTGTGGGGCATCACAGGTCAGAAGAAAACAATTAAAACTGTAACCCATAACGCTTGCCTCTCTACCGCCATCTCTGTTCAAAACATAAAATTACAGGTTACTTTACTTACGTTTCTTTGTGTTTTGAAGTCAAGTGAAACCAAACATTTTCAGGGAAACTGGACCAGACAGCTCAAATTATAAAATTATAAATCAGTAGTTGAAACTTTCTGTTTAACTTTGAACACAAAACGGCATGAACCCTCCTGAAGCCATAGGCGCTAACTCTGTTCAGTTCTTCTTATAAATTGTGTGCAATCTATCATATAAACAACCATCTCTTTATTTCTCTTTTACCCCCTGCCATCAAAACCCCAGCACAGCTTCCAGCCTGTGGGCATTTCAATGGATTTCACAACACGTTGCGGCAGCGCTGCTAAGCAAACGCAACATCAGAGAAACTATTTGTTTCTGCACCCATTTAAAACACATCGGCTCTGCACGCATCGGGCCTCCATTCACAGCGGTGGATTAAACTTTAATCCTGACCGATTGTCTGCAATAAAACTGCGGGAGTCAATGGGGCCCTCAGAGGTAAGTGTGTGTCCGTGTACACAGATATAACAGGAGAACATGCAGCAAGACTCTGTATTCAAAGCCACTGACAGTGACTCTGAAACCTCCATATGCTTTTGCTGGTGTGTTTGCTGTGTCACTGGAAATAAGGGCACGGAATGTTCGCCACTCTACAGTCAAAAGATGCAAAAGCAAAGATTGTGCTTTTCGATGACTCGAGACAGGAATTAGAACGTAGCGCAGAACGCGAGCAGCGGGAGATCACGCGGCTTGCTTCCTGCAACTCACGATTTTTTAATGCAGAGCAGAGGGAAGCGCAGAGAGAGGATCAAACATGTCACACAAACACATCAAACACACACACACACACACCACAACACAGTCTTCCTCTATGTTGCCTGCCTCTGTTTTTTCCCTTCCTCTTTTTCTAAGGCTTTTCCCTCTGTCTGTTTTGAATAGAGGGAATGAAACATGCAGGTCTTATTCAAAGCCATTTATATCTTTCAGCAGTTTTCAAACACACACACACACACACACACACACACACACACACACACACTCCTAAGCCATAAGTGGGACACTGATAATAATTATAAGCACCTGAGGGTGTTTAAAATGACATCATCTGTGAGTCTCTATAGAGTGGAAGTGCTCGTCTCCATCAGAGCAACGCCCGCAGGCCCATCAGCCCAAAAACTCCCGTGCAGACAGCACGCACACACAAACTGATCACATCCTGATGCTAAAATCTCTCTGATCTCAGAACAGCAGGACGAGAGTTCATCAACCCGCTCAGAGCAGTTCAACGCTCTGAGTTCAACGCTTTTAAATGAGGGCGAGACCCGGTTCTCCACGACAAAGGAAACGCACGATAACTCAAAGAGGTGAGAGGATGAAATAAATTCAATGAAAGTGACAACAACACAGGCGAACGAAAATAATCTCGGTTGCTAGCTTCGGAGAACGCTGTGTCATTGTTGTGTGAGGGAAGAAAAACAAATTGGGAAATGTTCCGATTAAAACAGATGGTTAGGAGACACAGGGTGTGCTTTTGTTCTGGTCTCTCACTGTTCGGCGAATGCTCCACACCCTCACAGCACAGCAGTGCTGGATTGCACTCATCATTAGTTTAGAGGAGGACTCACCTGAGATATCTCACATAATAGTCATCATGGATTTCCATTTACACTGAGTGATAATCATTTGATAGGGCTTTTGGCCAGGAGCCCTTAAACAAATAGTGCAATTGCACATACACACGTGTACGAGCTACCCTATTGGGGACATTCCATAAACTTCTGTTGTTTTAATAAATAATATAATCGAACTCGCGCTCTAACCCTAGCGGAAAACTTTCGACATTTTTACAATTAAAAAAACGTTGATATTTTTATACTGTTTTACAAATTTGTCCCCAATATATGGTTAAAGAACCCCCCCACACACACAAACACACACACACAGAAGGCAATGAAGGTAAAACCTACAGTCTAGATAATTAAAGGGGACACAACTCTTTTCTTTGGAAATCACAGCGCTCGGTACACACAGACATACTGTAAAGGTCACAACTCTATGCACTGTCTACCCACAGAGGCACTGTTACTTGTTAGACAGGCAAGCAGGGTAACCAATCACAGCAAAGCTCATTTACATTTTAAAGTCTTAAAGGTACACCAACAAAAAAATTGGAAACCGTCATGTAAATCTAAAGGACGATTTTGCGCCGGATTTCATTGTAAGTGTTCTTTAGAGAAGATAAACAAATAAAACTACACATCATAGTGTATCTGAAGGTGTAAAGATCATCGAGTGTCTGTTATCTTAATAATGATGAAAATGCAGGTCAGTCGGCTAAAAGATGAGCGAGACCTGAGCTTGATTTTTATCGACCGTGTCCTCGGAAGAGCCAAGATGAGTGAAGTGCTTGGAAATGATCTCAGTGCATTACCACACACACACACACACACACACACACACACACACACACACACACACACTATTAAAACACCATCAAAACAGCTTTATGATCGCATGTTCTCATCCATCACTTAATGTAAGTAATTTGAAACGACCACTTTGTTTCTTTATAAGTTAAGGAGAACAGTAACTGCAGAGTTCAGAGTGTAGATTAGGTCACTGTCTGTGGTCTGATCTCTTTAACATCTGCAGCCTAATTTTTACACGAAAATTAACAGTTCTGTGATTAAAGTTAAAATCTGATCTTCTGCATCTTAATTTACCAAAAACTATTGTCAACAAAATGAAATGACCATAAAGCAGAATTACGGCCAATTACAGCTGCTCAAATATCGGTATTACAGTTTGATGTGTTTTGGGTCTGGTTCTTGTATCAGGGGTGTCAAAACTGCTTTTTAATTGAGCTCTAAATCTCACGCAATCTGTCTGATATGACACACCTGCTATCCCAATCGCCACGGCGACAGATGCCACTTTTACTATGTATGACATCATTAATTAATCTCTGTGAACTCCGGACTCAAACTGGAGAAAATCTGCTCAGCGTTTCGTTTTCAGGAACTGCACACGCGATCTCCTGAGCGTTCCTCTCAAGAAGGAGCCAAAAACAACACAGGCAAGCGAAAACAATCCCGGTAAACAGCACACGTTTCTTGTCGCTCCACCAAATGACAGGAAACGAACCTCTGGAGGCTTTAAAAAGCATCTGTTTTGTTTGAGAGAAGGCGTCAAAACAGATCCATCGATTGTATCGCTTCGGAAAACATGATATTATGATGAATATACATGAGACATGAAACATACACATGACATATACATGAAAGCTATTTATGATGAACAATCCCGTTTCAAAATGTTCACTTAAACTGTATACACTGAATTCATTTTGTTGAAGATGACAGAAATGGAGGGCAGGAAACAAGTGAAATCTCTAAAGGACAGAGGGAGGCGGAAACATGACCTACTTCTGCTCCGTATCTTGTTTCTATGGTGAAGAGGAGCGAGGGAAGAGGAAGAGTATCAGAATAAGATGAAGGTACTTTGCTGACAAAAAAAAATCAGTCTCTGATTCCTAACATGTGTGAAATCAACATTTTAATACTAAATACCACAAAACCTCCAGCTACAGTCTGTGTGTGATGTGAACCGATTTTAGAATAGATTTGGTATTTTTATACATACTAAGTTCCAAACACGGACAATATTTTTACAATTCCATTAGTTCTGCTAATGGTACAAAAATTACATAGTTGCCATTAGCCTGGTTTAAATGCGTTTATGATGGACTTGAATGCATTTCTGAGTTACGCAGAGATCTGTCCTGTCAGCAGTCTGGCATGAGCATTAGTGCACTTCAGTGCATGTGATCTAAAAAGAAGACTCTCTGAGGTCAGATTGAGTGTAAGTTTATACGATTCTAAAAAGAATCTTTTATCTTGGTGATGTCATCCTGCACTTACATCATATTCTATCTAACACAGTCGTACATCAATGACCTCGTTAAAGAGTCATTTCCAAAGGTCAACATGACACACAGCGGCTGTGCTGATCACCAGGTTGTCTGAGGCCATCAGGACACAACACTGTGCTCATCTTATCTCTTTCTCTCCGTTTTCCTCTCATCTTCTCAGTCTCTGATGAAGGGCACTGAAACTTCTCCAAAGAAAGGAACAGTTAAAAATAAAAAAAATTGAAAAAATGGCACAAGAGAAGAGAACAAAGCCCCTCACGTTCCCTGTCGATGTTCTTTCATGTTGTTCTGGTGTTCTTGTTTGTCTGGTACATGTTCTGCTCAGTGGAAGAATGAAGAGCTGAGCAGGAAGAGGTCTGCATTAACATACCCTCTCCAGGGACCAGCTCTGATTAAACACAGAGCACGGCTGCATTAAAGACACTCATCTCTTTTCCTCGTACTCGCTCTTATTCCAACAATCAATACGATAATGTTTGTTATTCCAGCTCTAGTTTACAGCAGGGTAAGAAAACGGGGGTCAAAACCAAACACGTTATGCAGACCACTGTATCCCTACAAATTATGATCCAAATCATTTTTCGTAGTCAAACAGAAAGTCACTACCATAGCTACAGACACTGATCATAACAGTCACTACCATAGCTACAGACACTTATCGTAATGGTCACTACTACAGCTACAGACATTTATCGTAACAGTCACTTACAATAGCTACAGACACTTATCGTAACGGTCACTACTACAGCTACAGACACTTATCGTAACAGTTACTACCATAGCTACAGACACTTATCGTAACGGTCACTACTACAGCTACAGACACTTATCGTAATGGTCACTACTACAGCTACAGACATTTATCGTAAGTCACTACAATAGCTACAGACACTTATCGTAACGGTCACTACTACAGCTACAGACATTTATCGTACTGTCACTGCTACAGACATTTATCGTAACAGTCACTACCACAGCTACAGACACTCATTGTAACGTCACTACTACAGACAATTATTGTAACAGTCACTACTATAGCTACAGACATTTATCGTAACGGTCACTACTACAGCTACAGACACTTATCGTAACATCACTACAACAGACAATTATCATAACAGTCCCTACTACAACTCCAGCACTTATCGTAATAGCATTATAAATGCAATGAAAACAAGACATCACAAGACAGCAGACAACTTCCTTTCACTTCCTATATATAAAGTGATGCCACACTGGCAGTTTTTTATGTTAATACAATTAAACACAAAATGTGATAAACACACACACAAGCTAATCATTTCAAAGTTGGTTTACTCACATTTGAGCTTTAGAGGACTAGAGAACTTTAACTTACCCTGTTAAAGCGTTTGGCCTGGAAGAGATGCCCGTTCACCCGGTACAGTTTCCTCCATCGTCTAGCACCACGGCGGTAGATCGATTCTAGGAGAGAGAGGAAACAGTTGTATAGGAGCAACATAGAGACTTGAGGAATAAAAATCAATCCGCGGAACGGGGAAAGAGGATTCAAGGAGAGAAGTCAGAGGAAGGAGATGAACCGAGGCAAGGCATCCATAATCCTTCTGCCACTCTCTCTCTCTTTCCATCTGACCCACCCTCCTCCTCTCTCTCTCTCTCTCTTTCTAGCATCCGTGATCTCACGATCTCTCACTCCATTTTTTCTCCAGTTTTTCCCTACAGCATCACTTTGGTCACATGTCTCCCTTGAGATGTGTCAAGCTTCTAAAAGTACACGGATTGACTGAAGCAGAGTGATTCGATTATTAAGAGGTACTGCTGTCTCTGTTTAAGTCTTTATGTAGTATTTCAACGATTGGTCTTGTCACCATGACAACACTATGACCTTATATGTACCAAACACCTGACTGAACATAGCTGCATTGATGCATTTTGGCGGATGTGTATATTCAAAGTGAGTTGCATTTAAAGGCATGCGGTGCATTTTTTTAATAAGTTGTGTTTTCCCTGGAACTGAGTGTTAAGATAGTGATGATTAAAAAAAAATGTGTTTTTGAAATTGTAAGTGGTATAAACAGACACAGTGATGCTGCATAATAATGATAGCTAAAGTCTTAGCCATACTACACCATGACAAAATCAAAACAGACAAACCACATCGTCCTCACTTCAGAGCCACTGAAACCTCGTTTTCTGTCATTATGCTCTTATATAATATTCCAGCTGAGAGAGTTACACTTCGTTTCTGAATATAAGGCAGACAGTCAGACTTGCTGTCGTTTCATGTTTCTGCTTTTAACAGCAGTTCCGTTACGTAAAACCAATAAATATTAAAATACTGTCAAAACTTTCAAGTGTCGGCCACTAATGAGCATGAAACAGAATCAAAGGCATGAGAGATTTTGTGTGTGTGTGTGAGAGAGAGAGAGGGAGAGAGCACCCGTCACATACAGTACACAAAACTCACATACAGAGATTTAAAGAACAGCCCAACTTACATCAGAACTTGAAGCATGAATCATTTATCAACAGAACACCAACAAACAGAAGCTTCCACAGTTCCCCGTGTGAAAAACTGATCAATGTGTGAGTCTATGAGAAGAGCAGCTAAACCGGAAGATAAACGCAGGGTTCGAAAACTTAATTTCAACAACTGAACGGTCGGATAATGTGATTTTATTGATTGATAAAAGCTTTATCCTTGTGTAAACCGTCTTTACACTTTTTGGAAAACCTTCTTTTAGTTAAAAAAGGAAAAATAAAAAATGCTTAAATGTTGTGTAGGACTAAATAACAACTGTTTTTGTGTAAGAAACCTTCACTAACATTTTTGGTGGACGTCTTTAAATCAACTTTTAAGCAACAGATTTTCCCTTAACAAATGTTTAAAATGAAGAAGATTAATGTAACACACTCAAACACACCTACCCACAAACAAACTCAATGTTTATTCCTACAGACGTGACAGAGCACACACACACATCACAGCAGAGCTGTAGCTCAATAACAGCTGTTCCTGAATCAGCTCTGTGTTTGGATTCATAATCATCCAGATGGGGACTGGAACTCAACACCTGCTCTGAGATCTGTTAGGCGTCACTCATGTCTGAAGATCAGACATCTTGGCTCAGGTACAGCCACACAGCAGCACAGTTTCTGAACTTCAGAAATGACCGTATAAACTATGGTTGGGGGCGTGACCATGATCTTACTGAAGTCACTTTTCTCAATCCCACAATCCTCTCTGGCTGCAGTGAAAAGCTGTCACACTCCACGCTGACATCCATAAACCAAAGCAACTGTAAACCCTGACTCTGACTGGCCCTGTAAAACATGTTAGTGACTTTGAGTCACAATGATTCATGTGGCTAAAATGAGAGGACTGAATTTAAAACCTCTTTCAACTCCAAGGTCTGGAGTTGAAGCAAATCAGCTGAAAACTGCCTGGTAGAGGGTGCGGCAGGCACCAATTCAATTTTTCCACCATTGCCATGGCAACACACACACACACACTCACACACACACTCACACCCCACATGCATTAATGACACTTAACATCCAGCCAGAAACATCTAAACAAAAACACAAGACAGCTTGCCAAATGTGCAACAAATGCACCACTGACAGCAGTGTGAAGTGCATAAACAGTTGATTTATATCTACATATAAACCAGCATCAGTGTGGGAATATTAAATATAAAACTAGAAACTTAAACGAAACGGTTTCTGCGCGTATAACCTGATTAATTTGTACACATTTGCATAATAAAAGTACGTTTGGCCATTTTACTGTAGCGCAACTAGCAGAGCGTGTTGCTAACTGCGAGGTCATGAGTTCTATTCCCACAAAACACGCAAACTAAATATGTATAGGTCAACCCTGAATATGCATAAATGATTTCTTAGTATAATGTGATAAAAAAACGAACAAGTTTTATAATTATTCTATAATTATAAAACTTTCAGCTGTGCATGTCTTCTCCATCTAAAAGTGTTTGACCTTGCAAAGCATTTACAGGACAAAGAAAACACATGAAAAACTCTTAATTACTTGTTTAGTTTTTTTAAAGGCTATTTTTATCATTCAAACTAGTGGGTTTAGGAAATAAACAAGCCCAACTACACAAAAGAGAAAAAAACACCTGAACTATTTATAGACTTTAGGTTCAACAGACCTGGTTCTGGCAGGAAGTTTTATGACGCAATGAGAAAATAAATTGCTTTCCTCTACCACTGATTCAGAGATTTGCCCTTTGGGGTTAAATTCTAAATCTGTCTGAGCAGCGTTTTCATTTCAGAGTAATGAAACTATAAACTGATTTTTGCACTTTCTGGAGAGCTGTTGTTTTTGTCGGTTCTGTTTTTGACAGAATCGATAAACAACAGATGATGTTAATGAGACAACACAGAGCAACACCTGTGCTCAATCTGTGCCTGAGGAAGACACAAGCTGATGAAGAAGACAGACCTCTGGTCATTAGCACCTCATCACTAAGATCTATCTCTGATCTTATTAACTTCACCCCTACAGGGAGAGACCCTGAGAAACCACACCGTGCTGTTGCCATAGTTACCCCACACTTTTTTGTCATTTTTTCTCGACATTTAACCACACAGAGCAAGAGAGGGTCCTTCATGTCCAAGACCAGCTTAGGCAGTATGATGTCACATGGCAGAGCGTCACGCTAGCAAAACCACGATCAGGGGTTCGATTACCAGAGGACACACAAACGTATACCCCAAACACACAAGTTGCTCTGGATAAGAACTGTCAGCCAAATGCACCAGTACATGTACATGTAATTGTGTACATACACTTATTAAAGTGTGTGTGTGTTTGTTCAAATTGAGATTAAAAATTAACCGTGATTACGTATACCATGGTAACCACGAATTAACCATGGTTTTGCTACAGCAACCATAGTTAACCGCTGTATTCATAGCGAAAGTGTGGTTATACAAAAGGCAATCAATGCGCTAAAAACACATGGTTACTGCACTTTTACTGTAATTAAACCATGATTCATTTTTGTAAGGGTCGCTGACACCTGTGGGGCATCAGAAGGCAATGAGCTCATGTTAAACTGTCCAAATGATCAACACAAAATGAAGATTCACCAGTACTAACCGTGTCCATAACCAAATTAACCAATGAGATCATATCCTACGTTTCATGATCCAATCAAATCCCAGTTTAATAAAACAAGTCCTGCACAACATTATTTCTTATTGGGAGTCGCGTGCAAATATGTCACAATCCAGAAGTTGAATGTCGTTTCCATGGACACATTCATCATTAACTTCAGCTGACAGTACAGATCACATGATGATGATGTAATAATCACAATGAAGGTGATCTTTTGCACTTGAATATGAAGTACTCTCATTCGTCATCCACTGTGCCCTTAATTGCCCTTCTGTTCTCTGTAACAAGTACACTTAACGGACGACTTCAAATGCTCATCCAGCGCACGCTCACGAACTTCCACCCGTCATTATAAATCTGCCCTTGCTCTGGTGGATGGAGGGCAAGCAGCCCCTCGAGGGTACATGCAGGACCGAAATAAAGTCAGTGCAGGCACACTTTCATCTGAATGAACACAGGACAGGTTTGGTCACATGACACTATTGAGACGACTCTGTTAACACCATCATGACCACATAACTCATTTACTGCATTTGACCTTGTTAATTAAAGCTGAGGTCACGCCAGATCTCCCTTGACTCTATCACACACACACGCGCGCACGCACGCGCACACACGCGCACACACGCACACAGACTTCCATTGATTTTATATCAGGCTAATGGCATTTTCTATCCCCCAACCCTAACGCTGCCCCTGAACCTAACCAGTCCAAACTTTGTTGGACAATCTTGCATAGAGCACCTTTAACTTTTAATATGCGATTCTATGAATACATGTTCATGAATTGCTATTTAAATCCAGCACTCAAACCGCTCATCTGTTGTTGTGCTGTGTGTCGACTGATATTACTGTATCATTTTAAAGTGGACTCATGTAAGAAAGTCTTAATACTGAATAAACTTACAGGAATAAATTTTAAAAATCTGGCACCGGCAAAACTTCCGCAATAATATCATGAAATATTTGCGACTTATTTGTTGCTTGCAATAAAAAATAGATCGCATGGCTATTATTTAATGCATTTTAATGGAGAAAGATGAGCGTTTGGTCCAAATGGACCGGTTGCAGTTATCAGCAGCGACTAGCTGGCCCACTCCACTCAGTCAAACTTTGGCCCTGCGGTTTTACCAGCCAGCGAAACATTAACCAAAATTTACTTGATGCACCTTCAACGCTAATGGCAGCACTGCATCAGAAGACTTTTCCAACAATGAAACACGAGACAAATGTGCCATTAATGGTACGCTAAGTTAAAAAGAATTGATGTAGCTCCAGCAAGACTGAAGACATCCTGGCAGAGAACCAAATCTCTGACCTTAAATTAAACAATGGCTTTGGAGCCAGAAAGTCTACAGTGGATTTTACTGAAACATCTCCTACAGTCATGAGAGAATCACAGAGCAAATCAGACTTCAACTGCACACCAAAGCCGGACCGGCGTTTGTGTGTAAACAATGAGTAAACAAGTGGAGATATTTAATCTTTCACTAAATTGTATGTCAAAATCTTGTTTATTGTTTTATCTTATTTACCTAATCCATGTGTAACCATGATTCATGAGTGGCAATTTCCTAAAAACGGAGTCGTACTTCTGTTGTAACAATACATTTTTAATAAAATACTGAATCTTACACATTGAAATTACTCCATCATCGCAAGCATGGACGAATATGCAACAGCGAGAGGGCCACACAAACACACTATTGCAAAAGATTTTAATAGTCGTTAACCAAACGCAAAACTTCAACTTGATGTTGGACTAAACCATTTTCAACACAACCTTAGGGGGGAACACACCTCTCCTACTCGCCCTTACAATTGTAAAACTTGAGGATTTTAAACAATAACAAACTTACGGTGATCGCTGCATGATCACAAACTATACATAACAGAAAACCACATTCCATACAGTGAGATAAAGACATTACATCACTTCATTTCTATACATCTCCCTCTACGAGAATCACAGTGCATACCTCCTGCGACAGTCTGACAGCACACCAGAGTCGCATCGGTCCACATTTGTCCTCCACCTCCTGTCCTGGTCAGAGGAAACATGGCGAGAGAACACAGCGGCAGGAGAGTTACAGCTGCACCTTGCGCGTCCCCGAACGAAGCAGTGAAGCCCGCCATGACATGGCGCGCTGACACAAGAAAGCTCCAGCCAGAGCCAACCTCTCTCGCCCCTCTCTGAGGGTCTTTGTGTAGTGAGTGAGTAAAGGCCAGCAGCTTTTGAAAGCGGGTCCAGTTAAAATGGGCTTGACTCACTTCCACACATTGTTGGTCGGGCTGGCAGGAAGATGATAATGGGGGGTTTCCTTTACTGTTCTGAAGGGGTGTGGGATCAAAGCAGACAGTGGGATTTGAATGAAGGGCCAAGATTGAAGCTCACAGCTAGAAGGCAGCAGGGGCCAATCACTTCAGTGTTCACTGCATAAGGGGCCCCTGTATTCGGGCCCCGAACTTTAAAGCTGCAATTGGTAACGTTCGCCTCTCTATCACCACCTCTGTTTGAAACATAATTTTGCTGGTTACTTTACGTACTTTTCTTTACGCATTTTAAACGTAGATGAAGTCATCACATTGCCAGGAAATCAGACCTGACAACTCAAATTATAAATCATCATTATAAACGTACTGCTGGGAATCGGGGTAAGGTAAGGACGTTGTTCTGAACACTGATCTGTCATATATTTATAATAACTTATGTACAATAACTTATGTTTGTTTATTTCTAGCCAAAAAAAAGGAACAGATTGCAGCTTTGTGTTAAAATACTTTTTTTGCGTTTTTTGCACATTTAAATGCAATGAATAAAGTCTTGAGAACAGATTGTCTATTTAGCACTTACAAACTTTCATATTGCAGCCCTGATGTCTCTGCACACAGTAAACCTGCCGTGCCTGCATACATCATTACACGCATTGTTAGTCAGTTATTAAGAAAATCTGAAAACAGTCACACCTACCAAACAGTGTTTCCTGAACTGATCTGGACCCAAGATGACCTTTGCTTGTCTTTTGGTGCCCGTAAGAACAATAAACTTAAGCAGCCATTTTACAAAGAAAAACAGGATTTTCCTGGCTTTCCTAAAATAAACACTGGGCGGCACATTTTCGACCACACCGTTTTGTGAACCCGTTTCGATGTTGTGTGTTGTTTCTCATCTCACGCACAAAGAGGTTAACCAATCTTCACTGAGGTCATTTACATAAATCAGAATTTAAAGATACGGTAGCAAAACACTACTAAAGGTACAGTAAGGGTAAGAGAGAGCGTGGAAAATGCTACTGTGAAATTAAAGCGGTTTAAACCCTGACTGACATTATAAATGGGCCTTTATGGTGGAAACAAAAAAAGATAGAAAAGTGTAGAAAATGGCTTTTTTAAAAATAACGCTGCGGGCGGTATTTAAAGAAGACAATAGCGCTTGTGAAACTCACAGTACGCGTGTTAGCGGCAGAACTGCTAAATTTAGCTGCACACATTAACGCTGTGTTAATTGACAGGGCGGAGCTTCATAAAGTGCTGCAAGGCTTCTGACATTATTGTGAAAATGCTGCTTTGAAGTCTGTATGTAATTTAAAAGGAAGTTAATTCGCCAGCTTTGTCATAATCTTAAAGATTAGACACAAATGGATTAGTTTGGGGGTTAGCGGGCAGCACAAGACTCCCCAGTCATTCCAAACACACACACACACACACATTTGGTTCCCATAACACGGTAAATACCAGGACCACATGCATGCGCAAATGCAAACACACACACACACACAGACACGTTTACTTATGTAACTTAAAGAGGACATTTTGTAGGCTTCTGTTTTTATACACAGCTATGTATAAACACTATAACCTGGAGCTAACCCACACTCTAACCCTGACAGTAGCAGAAAACTTTTCTGCATTTTTACAATAAACAATTATTATATTTTTAGAGCGTTTTTACGAATGAGGACGTCCCCACATAGAGGTTTCGCTCAGATTTGTCAGGGTTTGCCGAATTTAAAGTTTAAATGTGTCCCTAATACATGGCTAAGTCCCCCTCCCTCAAACACACATGAATACACACGGACACACACACAAATACACACACGCGGACACACACACACACAAATACACACTCCTCTCTTGACTGCTACCACATTGGCAGTGATGTAATTCCTCTGATCTGCTCTTGCGTGGGAGGGGAGTGTATCTGTACATTTCATACAGAGTGTGTGGGTTTATCTGGACCCGAGTCAAACACACACACACACAGCTTCACTGAGGACAATCAGTGAGTCAAGCCTCAAAAAACACTGTGACAACTGACACCTACACAACATATTTATATACACATAACAGAGAGCAGCTCACTTGACTCTTTGAGAGAATAACAGATACAGTATAGAGAACACATGACGGTCTGTGATATGAGTTACAAAAGCTCATTACAGCTCTGTTACACTCACATAGGAGACTGCATGATAAATATGAGGGCACTGTATATTAGATCTGACCATATATGATCTATATAATAAATATGAGGGCACTGTATATTAGATTTGACAAGACATGATCCATATGATCAATATGAGGGCACTGTATATTAGATCTGACCATACATGATCAATATGAGAGAACTGTATATTAGATTTGACTATATATGATCTATATGATCAATATGTGTAAAAACAGTATATTAATCAAAATTTAAATACCACCTGCCTACCACTAGAAATCCAGGATTATGGCTGCATAGCTGTGACATAAACTAATGGTTGTTGGCTATTTAAAAAACCTTGATAAGTCCCATCCCAGCTTCCTGTTTAAACAGGAAATACGTCAACATAGGAAAGATGTCTGACCTCATTGAGTCCTTTAACAAGGTCTTTAGGCCTCAGGCTGATGATAACTGAATCATACTTCATACAGTAACAGACTCCACAGGTGAGAATAAATCACAGTTGCTCTGAGCTATTTAAGGTCATAAAATGTCTGCAAAGCCTCACACGCACACACATGTTTGGTTTTCATGTTTAATGGGGACATTCCATGCACATAATGCTATAATGGTTTTTATACTAACCCTCACCGAAAACTTTCTGTGGTTTTAGATTTTCAAAAAAGACCAAAAAATCACTTTGTATGAAGGCTTGTTTCCTCATGGGGAACCTAAGGGTTTCAAAATTTAGTGGTACAACTATACTTGTGGGGATATTTGGTCCCCATAACACAGTGAATACCAGGACACACACACAGATAGTTCTGTTCTACTGTATCAGCTTTCAACTTTCATCCTTTGATGTTTTCTGACAGCTTATGAAATCCTGTAAGCTTTACATACACTGTTGTGTTGTTTTTATGTGTCAGAGGAGTCACAGTTATAATGTTTGACATATCCAGGCCACACTGTCTTTAGCCTTCAGAACTCAAAGCTATCTGAGAGATCAAGCGACAGTGTATCGTAACTGCCCGGTTAAAATTTCACCTTATGGCAACAAAGATTTTCAGGAGCCACTAAAATCCACTAAAATTTGCCTTGATAGAAAAACAGAACTGACATCAGAGCGACGCTCCGCTTTAGGCTCATCAGACTTATCTGAAATGAAACGACCGTTGAACCTTCAGCACGCCTCAGGGACGGCTCTTTCATTTCACCTTGTTTTCATCCCCTCCTTTGCTTATTTCTAATTCGTACTCTCTATTATATCGTCCTCTCTCTTCTGTTCTGAAGTAAACAAATACTCTTCGTTAAAGCTGCTATTTGAAACGTTTGCCTCTCTGTCGCCATCTCTGTTTGAAACATAAAACTGCAGGTTACATTGCATACTTCATGTATGTTGCAATCATGAATCATGAAGTCAAATGAAGCCAAACCAAAATTTTCCAGGAAATCAAACCTGACAGCTCAAATATAAATCACTATTGTATACTTCCCCTTAAGAATCAGGGGAAGGGGAAAGGAGATCGTGTTGAACACTGATCTGTTATATACATGATCAGTAAGTGATTTTTGTTTATTTTTAATCAGAAAAAGTTACAGATCGCAGCTTTAATAATGAGATTTTGGCTCCTCAGGATGTTTTTTAAACTTGAAAATGTTTCAGTGCTTCAAAGGTCCAAACATTGCTGCATTCCCGAGCGAGTTCCTTTAGCATTCTGTGTTGTCATCGTTAAAGGGATGATTCTGAAACCAGCAGAGCGCCTTTGGTCATCAGGGAGTGTGTGTGCACTGATGTCGTATCAGTCTAGTGTCGCATAACAAGGATAAGTGAGGGGTTCACAGAACGAGGCGGTTTTCGGTAATTAAGAGTGAAGAGAACAAAACCAGCTTCACTCGAGTCTCTGCTCGGGAGAACGATGCTCCCACAAGACTTCATTGTCGAGGGTTTACGCATCCTACGACCTTTAAGATTTAAACATGCCCTCGGATATACATAAAACAAGCAGGCACAAATTTGTCACAAGCGCCCTATTATTTATGTATTAACCAGAAATATGTACTTTGTTTTGGTCAGCAAAGACCTAGCAACCACCTACTGTAGAACAACCCAAACAACGCTCTTAGCAACACCATGGCAACCACCTTAGCCCTGTGACAGCAACTACCTCACCAAACTTTATCCACCACATCAACCTAAACAAACCTGTCGCAGTAATGACACTGCGCTAAGCACATGCTAACAAACAAAACTGGACACGCACTCAGAGCCCTACGGAACTAACATTGATCTTTGCACTAAAAATACACACCAAATCCATAAATAGACATTTTAATGCAAAGGAATTGTTGATGTTAATCTCTGAATGATGCAACATGGGGACACACATTACAACACCAGTCACATCAGAGCGAAACATCAATACAGCTCTTGGACTACACAGACTTTGTGATGAATAGAGCCCAATGAGCCAATAAAAGATTTGAAACATAACATTACAAAGAAGTGATATTGTAGTCATATGAAAACAGTGTCACAAGTCTGTTACCAAAGAGAGGGCAGACCGTGAGCTAACTGAAAACTCTAAAAATGCAAAAATTAAAAGTGCAAACAGGACAGTTACAAAAAATGAAAGACAGAGACTGAGAGAGCAAGAGAAACAGACCATAACCAAACACAGTTTATTGTTGAGAGCAGGCCCAAAAATGACCTACAGTACCTGGAAAATCCATGTAAAGCAGAAAGCTGTGTTTTGGAACAAGGTAGCTGGTTTCTAGCTGGTTCAAGCTGGTCACCGGCTAGTCAAACAGTCACCATGTTCCAAAAAACAGCTTGGCCACCTTAAGCTGGGATGAGTGGTTTGGAACAGCTAGAAAGCAGCTACCATGTTCCAAGAAAAGATCCAACAGTTTTTTACTAAAATCACAGTACAAAAATGACAGAATGTTTTTGTGAACTATCCCTTTAAGGTGCGGCGTGAAAACACAGTACTGTACCGATCCTAAATTATTGAGGATCTAAGTCTGTTAATGAAAACAATATATTTTAATCTTTTAAAAATAAATAGAATAAACAGAATAATCTGCAGTCTTTAATTTCTTCCTATCCTCATCAGCCATTTTGTCTTATTATTTCCTCTGTATGATCTTCCCACAATCTCTTTCCGTTGCCGGTCTCTCTAATTCCACGGATCTCTCCACATGCGACAGCACCTCTGTGTCTCTGTACAACGGTACCTTTTACTCGCAGATAGAACAGCAGTGTCAGAAGCATCCCTGTATGGGCTGGTGGTGCCTGGATCCACTTCACAGTCCCTCATCCATCCTTCCTGCCATGCCTCTGGAGCTCAGCCTGCGTCTCTGGTCCCCACTGACTCCAAATCAGTAACAAACCATAACACACCCCTCCATCTGCATTCACACGCACGTTCAGAAAGCACGGCAGTACTGAGCATGCTCCGTTTAACCCTGCTGGTTGTTAACCGGATTTTTTGGGTTGTTCCAGTTGCCGTGCATAAACTGTTCTCTCTGTTCTCATTCAGTGTCCTTATGGGGACCCCTGCAGGTTGTTGCCCTCACTTGTGGATACTTGCAACGACACACATCTGCCACAAGAGGGCGCCGCTGACTCTTTCGCCTGCACTGGCCTGATTTGATTCTGCGCTTCTGTGGTAAATTGTTGCTATTATTACACATGTAGCAAAGAAGGTTCAACTAGCTATTACATTAACTATGTAATATTTAAAGAGTAAATATGAAACAGAAATGTCCCGTATTTGCGACTATGGCCTTATATATATAAAACAACACACAATACACAATAACATTATGTAATCGTGTACGAACACACAAACTCGTTCATCATAAATAAAACCATCAATTCTGAATAATTTACCT
>JAZGTI010006679.1:0-22973 GCA_036877585.1 Botia kubotai | reverse complement strand
TTTGACCAGCACATTTCAACAGATTTTTTTAATCCTGTCACAATGTAATGCAGACTTTGTGCTGACATCACATCACAAAACGTCACATGCAAAACCGGTGTTCACATAGACGTCTAGCAAAATCTAGCCCTTAATTCTAACAGTCACAGAGGTCATAACTAAATCATTAAGTTTGTTGCCCAAAAATTTAATTGTATTATATGACTCCTTTAGGAGGTTCAAAACAAATGATTATGCACACACACCCAAACACACACATTACAGCTATACACACTGCTGGACCTGACTTAGTGCTGGTGTCTTCAAGAACTCCTTTCTGACATTGGCTGCTCCCTCCATGTTCCTTGTCTTCTTTCTCTCCCTCTCTCATGCCCTCCTTCAGAAGCACTGCCTGTCTTGCTCTCATCTTCTCATAGTTCCTCACCAGAAAAACGCTATGTTCCAAGACAAAACTCCTATTGGGAATAAAGGAGCAAATAAAAGATGTAATAACAAATATAAAACAATAAAAACCATAAGTGTGCAAGAAAGAGAGGGGAAAGCATAAAAAGAGTCATAAAACATATATAGAGAGAAAGAGAACATTGAGTAGAGATGTTGTTAACACTGTTTATGTGTGTTCTTGCCTCTCCTCACAAGACAAGGGCATTATCAGCAGAGGGGAGGAGACGAATTCAGCATCACTGCCACTCTCCTGCAAAGAAAGTCATTTGCAATGACTATATAGATTAAAGTACAGTGATTTAGTCACCTTTAGGTATGTTAAACCAGAATTAAGAGTGAAGTTATATTTAAATATTCCTCATACCTGCTGTTTGAGAGGGTCAAATTGATTGGGAAGCTTATTATCCAGCTCTGTTTCACTGATTTCCTCTCCAACCTTCTCAGCAGGCGGTCTAAGACTGTCATCTCTGAGTTGAAGGAAAAAAACAATGTTTACTCATTAAATTTATTTACTACATTAACTAAAAGAATTAGCTGTGCTATCAGCTCTGCCATGGATGTTTTGCCCAGTCAATTTGTTTGTGTATGTGTGTGTGTTTACCTATTAAGGCTGTCAGAAATGCAGTCATGAGGAACGCTGTCCTTATGGTGTTTATAAGATCTGTCCTCAGGCTGAGTGAGAGACATTACACCAACAGACCCATCTCAAAGAGAGAGAGGAGAAAGTAAATGTTAATGCAGGAAAATTCGACTCGGAAAAGCTCAGGGGCCTCAAAGCAGGATTACCTTTAGCTTCAAGGGTCACACCCCTTTTAATTAGATTAATAAATGCTTAAATGTTGATTAATTAATAAATGTTTATATTAATAAAGGTTGAAAAATTATTTGTATTAATAAAGGCTTATTGTTATTTATGTAAGCTATTGCATTCATTCACAAATACAACCTTGTAATGTTACAGATTATTGCTTTTATAAAAATGGCAGCAACCGCAATATAACAAAGACAAACTTTGTGCTAGACAGCAACGTTTCATTTAAAAAGGCAATTAAAATGCTTTTATATTATGAATGACAATATGTAGCATGTAACCTCATTAAAGTTTACTGTAAAGCACAAAATCGTGGACAACAAAGGTGCTTTTATATATCATATTATTCCACAGAGCTAATTTAGGCTTCCTTTACACCTACACAGACACAAGCAAATACACACAGACTACACACAAACACACATTAACAAGTAGGTTTACTCACTGGAAATGGACGTCTTTGATGGGTTATCTGACATTTTTTGAAGCTGTAGTGAAACAGAGACTGTGTCATAGGTATAGTACAACAGTTTAAGAAAGGAAATATTTAAAGGAACAGTTCACCTTATAATGAATATTCTGTTATCATTTAATCACCTCATGTCATTTCTGTATTAACTGTATGAGAAAAGTTATATGGGTGTAAAATAAAATTAGGCAGTAAATTATGACAGAATTTTCACACTTTAGGTTTTCAAGATAAAAATACCTTATTGTGTGCACAGAGCCAATATATGTTATATGGCAACTGAAAGTCAATCCGTTTCAGCCTCAGATACTTTCCTGTTACACACACAGAGGTCATATAATCATTGAGATGAATTACATTATTGATGTTTGTCTTTTTCTTTTTAGTCTCTCATTTTTAGCTTGCATACATTTAGGATTTTTAGCTTGCATACAGTAACCTGAAACAACTAATATAAAAATATGTGTGTATGCTAGCTTGTATTAAAAGTACATTCTTTGTATACATTATTTTTCTCCACAGTTCGAACACAGGATGTTACTCCAAACAGGTTAGGTAACCTTAAGCTCAAGAGGATCTGCATTGGACCTGCATTTATGTTTATAGATAGGCTTGGCTCATTGCCATTAGGTTACATGAATGAATGACTCTATTAGGTTAGCTAGTAGGCAACATCAGCATGACCTAATTAATATTCATGAGCAAATTCATTGCCGTGTAATGACGTCCCAACCACCTCATCTGCACCCTTAGCTTTGAAACTTTCTCTGGTGCTGCTGCCTGATGCATGATTCAAGACCTCTACATTCTCACAGGCACTACAAATTAAGTTAAGACAACTAATTCCAGCTCATTATAAACTCATTATAATCTGCATGTGCATTAGTTCAAACCTCCAAATGACCCCTAAACAAAACCATTAAACCACACACATACACAAACTTACCTACGTGTATAGGTGCAGGAAGAAGGCCATATTCGTGTTTTTCACGAGGGTCATACTCAAGGCACTCTGTGTTTTCTGGTGAGGACAGACTCACAGGGCTGTGCAGGAAGCATAAACACAAAGATGATTGGCATGCTCTTTTTTAAGAGCTCCGTAAATAAAGGCTGAATTTAAACAAATATTCTTAAGATTTGTTTATAAATGCATGTGAGATGAGAGTTTCAAGTGTACTCACTCCTCAGTTTTATACACATCTGAGTAAAGTCCTGCCCACTCATATTTTTTGTCAGGTGGAATGGCAGAGCTCCTCTCTGATTGGCTGTGTGCAGATACAGATTCATTTTGAGAGGGTGAAGATGAGCCAGTGTGTGAATGCTCTTGGCTCACAGCTGTATCTTGTCCACCATCCACTT
This sequence comes from Botia kubotai, assembly GCA_036877585.1. Classification (NCBI taxonomy): domain Eukaryota; kingdom Metazoa; phylum Chordata; class Actinopteri; order Cypriniformes; family Botiidae; genus Botia; species Botia kubotai. Next base: position 19,890 of record JAZGTI010006679.1, on the reverse strand, counting down.
GTCCACCATCTCTTATTTTTACACTGTCTCTTTTCTTTATCCCTTTCCTTTTCTCATGTTGAGACACAGATTTAGCTGCATTGAGCACTGCGTTATTATCTGTTTCAGCTTTCCTCCTTTTTGAAGGACACTCTGTCACTCCATGATGTAAAAGTGCAGCTGACATTGATGAAGAAAAGCATGATACAGGACTTTTCCTCGGTCGCCCTGGTCCTCTTCTTTTGACCACACTTCCTGTGAACATCTGACTTTGGGGACTTTTTGGGGATGTGAGAGGATTGATAACATGTTTCTTTTTTTTCTTACTCAGTACCGTAGTTGCAGAACTACTTGAAAGAGAAAAGCTGGTTTTGGTGGCAGCAGAGGAAGAGAAAGGGCTGATCTCATTGGTTTGGATGAGGGTCCTGCTGACATTGTGTCTTGGGTCTCTTCCACCTTTGTTTTGTCCTTCAGTAAGATGCTGATATTGCTCACGGAAAAGTGGACCACTAGACTGGAAGTCCTCTGAAGGAAAAGAGTAATAATGTGTCAAAACACAGGTACAGGTATCATCAAATATGCACCCACAAGCTCAACAAAATGTTTGTTTTAGGCACAGTTAATATGCTAAAAAGACCAGCTCAGGCTAGTATTATCAGGTTTATGCTGTTAAAGCCACACTGAAGGACACTTTAAAAAATGTGTGACAAGGTCTATTTGTCATGAAAAATTTGATGTTTTTAGGAAGTAACTACTGTAATCCTGACCGTGGGAATTACACTGCCAGTATACTATCCATTACTGCAAATTCCTTCGATACTGCTAGTTAGATACAACAGTAAATCAATTTCACAGAGCTCCACTGGAGTGCATTCCATAGTGAGCCAAGCCCTGGGTCCCCAGCACACAGATTGTGAGATAAAGACAGGGTGTATGCTTACACAGACTTTACTAGAGAGATAAAACAACAGATTTTACAGCATATAAAGAAAATCAGTGACTTAAAATGTTGTATAAGGTGATAATATCCCAGTTATCCCTGTAAAATCTCTCTAAAATATGAAAGGAATGAATTAACAAACGAACAAAAGTAAGAAAGAAAGAAACAATACATAGTGAAGGTACATAATGGATATACAGTACATATAAGGTAATAAGGTAAAGAAACAAATATCTAGTGTATATATAGTATATATATATATATATATATATATATGTATCGCATATATACCGAGTGGGTAAAAAGTACTTAGAACTAGTACTTAGAAAGCAATAGAACTTGTAGTACCACTGGAGTTATGATGAAAACATATATTGTCTAAATAGACAATAGTAAATAGGATTTCATATTTTCTTAACTGGTTCACTAAAGATTTGCTTTCATTTTCCTATGTAATCAAGTACAAGTAAAATTTTTTTCAATAAATTTGTATTAGAAATATGGACTTTATTACCAATGTTTTATGCCTAGTTATTTTTCACCCACCCTGTACATTCTGTAATATTCTACAGTTATATACAGTGGAATAGTTATAATGGGAAAGAGTAATGAGATACAGTTTGGTGTTGTAATATGGTCTATGTTTTCTCAAGCTCCAGAAGAGCTATTTCTGCTCACTGGATGACAGCCAGACCGAGACTTCTACGTCACCTCTGAATGAAAGTGTGAGCACAAATTAACGTCTGATATATCAGATATGCTCAGTTCTATTAATATTTTTAGACAGTCCAAACACTCAAGAGTGGCATTTTTAGGGCACATCTGGCTCTGATTTTAAAACTCTTTTTGCCATATATTCCCTTTCGTTTAGAGCAACATTCCTTCCTTTCTTCCTATTCTTTCTGTCAATCATTTTTCTCATTTTACTTGCAGATTTCCATGCTCAGATTTCTTCCTTTTCCCTAGCATCACCACATTTCCTTTCCTCTGCTAAATGCTGGCTCTCCCTCATTCACTCTTTCCAACTCAAACAGACGGGAGTAATTTGGCCACAGGCCGACAAAAGGTCTATGGCAGCATCTTAAATGGAAATTCTTTGGCAGGAACATGATAAAATAAGCATATAATTCATGATGGTTAAATGTATAGCAGAAATCTGGGTGGTTCCCTTTTACCGAAAAACATTGCTGTCTGATTTGGTCTGCAGGGAAAGAGTATTAGGCTAACAGCCTGTGAGTCGTTAGAGTGAATCAACTTCACACTTCGGTGAAATGTAAGATCCTCATTCACATTTCTGTTCAGAATACAATTTTGATAACCTATTTGAATCTATGCCGATTGTCAGTTTGACAGCAAATGAACTGCTAAAAACTACTGCTCACTGACACTACAGGCTGTGAAAATCCCTGAAGGTGAGCTAATGCTGAAACCTTCACAGTTTCACAGGACAGTTGCTTAGATCTTGGTATTCCCCATTCAGATGTTTCATATAATAATAACTGGGGTGATGATGGTAGACTTGTGGTTATGGATTTGAGTTTGTTATGCAATGCTTGCAGGTCTGACTGTAGACTCGTGACGTGTGAATCACTTTGAAAGTCACTGGTAGAATCCCATCTCACAGTGAAGCTTGACTTCTCCAAGAAGGACGGCCCAAAATCACCATTATCTCAGTGTCTAATATGACCATCTGAGACCGGCTTATTTCGTATACTGTCATACATGATGCTATGAGTGACACAATGACCTGCACCACTTGACATAAACGTACAGGGAAAAAAAGATGAATAATCCTATTGTCACGGTGACAAAAATATACTTTTAATCAAAATAATAAAAAACAGAGTTTGGTTCCTGTTAAACGTTGACCCACCATTATCAGGTAAGGCAAAAGTTAAAGCTGCAATCTGTAACTATTGCCTCTCTTTTGCCATCTGTGTTTGAAACACAAAATTGCAGGTTACTTTGCATACTTATATTTATGTATGTTAAAAGTCAGATTGACATTAGCCATAAAATCCGGCTGATTATTATGAATTTACCATTGTAAATCAGGGTAAGAAGACATTTCTGAACAGTGATCTGTTATGTACTTGCTCAATAACTGGTTTTTGTTTATTTTTAACCAAAAATGTTGCAGATTGCAGCTTTAATATTGGGACCCTCAATGCAATCAGTGTAAATCACAATGCTTTAGATAAAAATATGCATCTGCTTCTACTACATTAAAAAGCAATAAAGCTTTTAGAATAAAACCCGCCTATTTTTATAGTAAGTAACAGTTGCTCAATTTGCCGTTGGACTTCTTTCATTAATGCATTACCTGCGTACCTAATAAACAGTAAAAATGAGAACACAAAGACAAGCAGACAGCGCTCACTATGCAACATCACATGTCTCTAAGCCTCTGCTGAGAGGAGTTCTTCACATGCTGGGGTTTGTTTCTTACCATATGTTTACTGCAGTGCTAATTAGCCAAATATGCGTTGTTTATGCTTCTAAAGGTGTGTAGTTGCAGACAGAAGGGTGTGAGCAGCAACACCACACTGATGACAATACAAACTTTATTTTTCATTGTTTCACACTTTAACTTCAAGTTGGAGGCCAATACACCTATATCCTTATTCATAATGTAAATGAATATAAAACTCATACTGGCTTAGCAATCAATCACATTTTCCACTGCAGCTGCTGTGGACAATCGGCCTAATGATAGTATGAGATTTATAGAGACACTAAAATCATGCACTAGAAAATCTGCCAAGTGTTACATAACACTAATAACATCAATGCCAAGATACCACATAACAAAGCAAATATGTAGCAATATTTAAACACAAGTAAGACCATATACCCCTCAAAGGACATCTAAACAGATTCTATGTCAGCGAAAATGTAATTAACCAAATATTCATAAAGCAAAATCAGGTCTGTTCCATTTTAGTACCTAACAGTAAAACAGTGGGTGATAAATATGTCTATAGACTCTCAATTCTAAAATAAATGACTCTAATTTTATAGTTCAAAGATTTTCTCGTTATCTCACATAATTAATAAGGACCAAAGTTTACTGAATATGTTCCATAAGCACTTTTCAATGTCAATAGTCAATGCCAATTAACAGTGTACCCTTAAAAAATGATTCCTGCATATCTTTCATAATTTTGTTTGTCATTCAATTGCTCTTTACATATATGAACAAACAATCATTTCATGCACTCACCTGATACTCTTTTGTCTCCAGCCGAGCAAGGTCCCTTAATTAATGAGCTTCCAGGTCTCATTAAGTTCCTTGAGGCACACTGAACTTCAGCAGTACTCCCCTGGACTGTCATTCGACTCTTTGCACTGCTAGCAAGGTCTGGATTTTTCAGGAAAGAGTGATGGTGGTTTGTTTTATCTGACAGAGAGGGTGATGGTAGGTCTTCATCACTTTCTGGACCTGCTAGAGTATCATCCTCTTGGTACTCTGGCTCAGCTTCTTGGTTTAAGACGTTACTACTCTTTTCTGATTCAACGTGTCCTCTCCACCCCCACGACTGCTGATTTTCCGCCCACCTAACTTTTGATATTGGCCTCAGTTGTCCTGGTCCTATATAAGCTAGGTGTGATGTTTTGTGTTTGTCTGCTTTTTTGGTGGACACTGAAGATGAGAAGGTTGAATGAGAAGAATGAGAAGATCTTCTGCTCACATGGTCTTTTTTAAGCTTACTTTGTCCTAGCAGGCCACCTATTCCTTCTCTTCCTCTAAGTCCATCATCCACAAGTCTTTTATCTCTGTCGTCTACCCTTTGCCAGCTATTTCTACTGAACCAGTCACTAGAGGACTGAGAAGTTACATTAGGGTAAGTCTCCTGTGGCTTCCCTCCACAAAGAACAGAATCACGTCTTAGAAACTTATGTTTCCTTTTATGGAACTTTGATGGACTTAAAATACGATTTTTGGAGTAGGGGTGCACATATGAGGCTAAAAAAGGTGAAGAAGGGTATATAGTTGCAGATGGAGGGTATCCTCTGTAGAGCCCAAAACCAAAAGAAGTGGCTGAGAGTGGCATTTTGCAAGGTGAGTGGTAACAACCGCCTGCTGTCATTGGGAATCCAAGTTTGTGCACCACCGGACAACGTGTGACAATATGTTCATCTGGCTGTGAGGGGCACCCGTTGTTCCTTTTAAAATCTGCCATTCCAACGTAATGCAGAGAATCACGGTGAAACTCAGACTGGGGTGAGTAGTAGCCACTGAAGTTGATTTGAAACATGGTTGGATGGTGAAGATTTTGTGGCAGACGCTGATGAACATGAGGGTGATTTTTCCCTTTTGAACTCTTTCTGCCAGATTTAGCTTCATCTCCACACGCTCCCTTAGGAATATGATGCACAATGCGAATTGCGCTAAGTCGGACCACTAAGTCCTCAACCTCTGCCAGAAAGGCTGGGTCCTGTCTCTTGGCCCTGAGTTGGAGATACTTCCTCTTACATTTGTGTTTATGTTTCCTAATATTATCACAGCTAAAGAAATTATGACCCTTTCTATGGCACCTGTATTTGGGTGTGTCTTGCTCCATCAATACTGATCGGGCAAGGTGTGCTGTTCTGCAGTCTTTCATCCCTTCAGTGCCTAACTGGGCTGTGGACAGGGGAGCCATTGTTGATTGTAAGGTTGAATGTGATTTTGATCTTTCTTCAGCCATTTCTTTCGTTTTTTGGGAACTGTTTGCCTTTTGAACAGAATGTTGATCATATTCACAGTTGCCAGTATAAAGCTTTTGTCTTAAACAACCAGCAGTAGAGGAAGGAGACTCAGGGTATTTAAATGAGTGAGGTGGGCTGCACAAAGCAGATTGGCTGTGTTCTCCAGGAGTGGACCAAGAAGTAAACTGACTTGAAGATTCTGCCATTTGCTGAGAATTTTGAACTGGAATTTGTTCAGAGTCTTGGCCACAATTTTCCTTTTGAGTTTTAGGTTTACGACCTCTTCGCTTTCCTATGTAGATAGTTCCACGTTTGCTGACATTAATTTGTGGACCGAGTTTTCCACCAAAAGATGTTACAAGTGAGGATAAAGATTGTGTAGGATCTGAAACTGAACAGTCTAAATCTTCTTCATTGCCATTCTGAGCAAAATCTGCCTTGTAGCATTGCTTCTGTCCAGAAAGAAACTGTGTAAGCACTTCGTCTCTTTTCTTCATTCTCATTTTATTGATATTTTTAATAATTGTCTTCATTAACAACCTATTTCTTTTGCGGCAAATCTGTGTATCTTTAGTCTTTGACAAGGAGGGTTTGAGATTCTCTTCAGCACCCTTCCTTACAGATCCCGAGTCAAATGATTTCTGTGGCTGAATGTAGGAGGAAAGTCTGGGCCGACCTCGTTTTCTCTGCACAGGCTTTTGAAGCCTCAGGTCAACCTCAGGATCAGGGACTTTTGTGTGTTCAGGTATGGGAGACTTTGCACAAGTCTTATGTGACTTATTTTCCTGAGGAGTTTTATCCAACCTGACAATTTTTGGACGCCCCCTTTTCTTAGGCTGGGGTTCATGGGATGTGACCTCTGATCTGGGTAATAAATTTTGCAGTTGTTTATTTTTAGCAGGTCGTCCAACTGGCCTTGCTTTATACTGTAATGCCAATGCCTTTGAGGACTTATTGGAAAGTATTTTTTTCAGTTTAGATGTTTCAAGAACTGTTTTGCAAGCAGTGGAACTAACATTAGCAGTCTTAGCCAGATCCATCTTTTCCACATGACTTGCCACCTTCGTCATTTGAACAACTTTTTGTTTCTTCTGTGAGCTGCCAGTTTGCTTTGGGTGTAAATGTGTCTCATCACCTGACATTCTGGTAGTGTTATACTGAGAATGAGCACAGCTGGTAGTTTGAGAACACTGCACATCTACATGGTCTGAACTGTGTCTAGCTCTCCTCTTATTCTTGTCAATTTTATGCCTCTTCTTGCTGCCATCCTTTGGCTGGACAGCAACAGGTAGAGTTTGGACAGGTTCCATAGTCATTTTTCTGCTGTCATCTACGTCTTCCCCTTCATTATGCTTCTTGCCCCTTACTTTGCTCTCCAGTACCAGTACCTGTGATGAAGTACTGCTCTGAAGAACTGATGAATCAGCAGATTTATTTAAAGCAGGAAGGGCTGATGGTGTTTTTACGGAGATGCCCTGATGCCCTGAATCATTTTCATAATTTCTTTTATTAGTTACTGTTTTAGACATGTTTTTAATATCTCCATCCTGTTTGCTATCCTCTTTTGCATTTACATTCAAACACTTTTCAGTATTGCTGTCCCTGATTTTGTAGATCTTGGTCTTTTTAGGAGGGCAGGGCGTTTGCTTTATTGACAATGCATTCTCAGCACAAGATACTGGAAACAATGAGCAGTCACTGTCATTCTCAACACTGGAAGATGACTGCTGTGATGACTGAGCTTTCAGCACTGTATCTTTTGGATTATGTGAAGAGGCAGTTATTGTTGCTCCAGTAGGAAGATCTTCACCCTTCAGTTTTTGAACATTAAAAACTTGGGTGTTGTCATGTGGACTGGAGTTCTCTTGTAATGAAGATGGTGGAGAAGGAGCAGCTGGAGGTGAATATGTCTGCTTCAGTGGGCTAGAGGAGGCTATCCTGTCTGAAAGGGGTACTTTGCTATCAGTCTGTGGTTGAACCGCATATGAGGGTCCATCTGATGTCAATAATGACTTTGAATCTGTTTTCTTGGTCTGTTTTGATGAAGCCTGTTGAATGACAAAACATAAGTTGACAAGAATTCATCAGGAATTCATCTGGAGTTTTAGTCATTCAGGTCACCGTAGGATGTCTGGTAAAATTAAGCCAAAGACAGTCTACACTGTCTAAAAATGTAATCTGACAGGCTTCATTAACTGATGACTTAGATTGACTTTTACTTTCAAAGATATTCTATCAAAATATGACTCAGGGCTAGGGAATACAGCTAAAACATTTACATAGTATACTGAATACTGTTTGGTTATGTAAAATTCCACATGGAGACTTCCATGAACATTTCTGTGTGAACTAAATGAATCACTAAAATTACTCAAAGCAGTTTAAAAAAACTGATACACAGAAATGAAAAAATAACTTACAAACTCTCAGCATTTTAAGGTTTAACTCAGAAACACTATTAAAACACTCCTGTCTGATGGCTCTCATGCTCAGGTCTCATTATGGATGAATTATAATAATCACAATATTTATATTTTAATATTTTATACTGCAAGCAGAATAATATTAAATATATTATTACCAAGCCTACTGAAAGTATATTGATAATTAGAGAGAGATAAATATGACAGAATAAGTGAGGAGAAAAAATCTTAACAAAAACATTATACTTGAACAGAAAGAGAGCAAAACAAAGCACACAGTATTCAAACAAAGGATCAAAGTAAATAGGAGGAATATATTTAGCAGCAGCGATTTTAGCAACTTTTTGTTGCTCACAAGAAACAACCAATAATAAATAGCGACACACAGATGAAAGACTTCTAACTGTATGTTACTCTGTGAGAAAGAAGAGAAAAGGGAGGGAAAAGATAGTGATATGAAAAAGATGGATGGAGCAAAAGAAATGAGGTAAAATGAGGAGATATAAAAATGAGATGTAAAAATAGATTACAAAATATCCAAATGCTGGTGTCTAAAAATGTCCCGATATGGATACAAATAGAAACAAGTATTTGACACAATATTTTTAATTAACTTCAAACAAACGTTGAGCATTACAACTTAAATGAATAAAACCAGGAAATAAGTGAATTTGTACCTTTTTATAGGGCGGAACAAAACATGTAGTGTCCATTTTTTTGGAGGAAGCAGGAAATGAAGCTGTGGAGGCTTTTGAAGAAATGCAATCATTGCTCTCTTTTCTCTGGATCTCTTGATTTGACTGATCTGTCACAGTGATCTCTGGCCCTGACCATTCACCTCCACATGAGCTATGTCCATCTCCATGTGCAAGCCTCTGAGAGATCCTAACTGTGGGCCTGCATATGAAGTTCTCAAGGCTCTTCGGGGGCTTCTTGGTCCGTTTTGCTGCAACCCTTATTTTCATCCGTACATTTCCATCTGACTGGTCGGACTTCATAACTGTTAACTCCTCCTGCCTGCTCTGCTGCTGAAGTTCACTGTTGGTGCTCTTTGAGGAAGCTTCTGGTTCAGCCCCCTTTGTCTTTCTCATCTTCTTCCTGTCCTCTGTCTTCTCCTTCTGTTCTTGTCCCACATGTCTTGGAGCAGGTGCGATCTTTTGCGTTTTCTTATCCATCTTAACTTTTAAAGTGACAGATGTGGATAAAGTATTTGTCAAAACAAACCTCCAGACCAAAGTTCGGCAATAATCAATGTTCAGTTTCCCAGACAATCCAATCAGGCACTGGTACCATGTAAGGGGCTGTAACAGAAAACAACGAGGATGTTACATTACAACATTAGCTACAGTGTTTACTTACGTTGTCTTTTACATTATTACATTATGACACAGCATTCCAAACATTTCATCAAAAAACATCAGCACAAAAACAGACAGCAAACAAAGAACACATCAAGTTTTAATCTATCTACTGACTCCAAACAACAAACTGCTTAAACCAGCTCTAGCACAAACAATCTCCAAATTACATGCAACTCTCTAGTTACCTCACAAATCACTGTGACTGACTAGCTCACATACTCAGCGCTCAATTTAGAGGCACAGATTACTGAGACATGTACAGCTGGCTACCAACATAATGACACAGATGCTGATGGCATCTGTTATTAAATAGTTGACATGAAAAGCTTTTGAAAAAGTTAAATATTTGTAATTTAAAAATGTATTTGTTATACTACAAAAAGAATATTAAAGACAATGGTGATCAGTTAAATTTTAACCTTAAATTTTAATGGTATTTTTTATATTTGTCCATCCTTCAACTACCAAACTGGCAATTCTGACAGCACTTTTGACCTGCAACCTAAAGGGGAAGGCTTTTTATTTCATGAAAAAGAGAGGAATGTCCTGTTGCTGCTTTTTACTGAGTTTATTGATTTAGAAACAGTGATTTCTCCGCTAAGACATGCCAATTTTTAGCCTGATTTCTAGTTTTTTATTTGTTGCCTTGACTGCTAAACAGGTTCAAAATACTTAAACCAGCTCAGAATATAATGAAGCATCAAATGAAAAATCTGTATTGTTAACAAAATCCAGATACAAAAAAAAAATCCTACACAAACAATCAGTTTATGTTTGTGTATATAGGTTTCTAAAGCTCAAATAATCACTTAAAGAATATGGAACATCTTTGATTTTAAGCTTTTAAGTAACTGTAGGTTGTAAGGTAGTAAGTAGGTTAGCCAGATAAAATCCACTTTCAAGTTAACTCTGAATCTACAGTCTCAATCGACAGTAAACTCAAACGAGACTGAACATAAACAGCATGATACGTCTCAATTTCCAATAGACTAGGTCCCCTGGGACATACCCACGTAAAAATCCCCATTAACTGCCTTCTAGAAAAGCTGGCTGAAACCCTGCTTTGAGTTGTCTTAAAGGCAGGTGCTTTCCCACACAGAGTGAGGTCATTTCTATGGGAGATTACTAATGATGACCTCAGTGTGTTAACTCGCACGGGAGACCCATAAAACTCCAGCGGCTGACCTTCCAGCCTGAAGGGAGGAACAAGCTAATAGAGCCCAGGATCAGTAGCCTGAGACATCTGTATGTTTTTAAGTGGATTCAATCAAAGTACTTTCTACTTCACTTCTCAACGATCTTGTCTGACTATAACATAAAGCTTTCCTCCCCGATATTTGGGCTACCTAAAATAATCATTATGCAAAGTGTTTCAGTCACAGGTTTTAGTAGCTTAGTAAAAGAAACCTACTGTGCGTTGTTTCGGTCTCGTCTAATTCTCATTAGCAGGATAAAATTCGACAGCGTTTCGCTTGCTGAGTGCAATCTTCTCAACTCCTCCTTTAGGAACTGGTGCTAAGAAAACAATCCCAACGGAACCCTTGACAAGAAAAATGTCCTGAGGTGATGAGAGAGCTAAGTACAATGACGTGTGTGTGCTGTAGAGAGCAGAAGACAGAGCTCTATGGCTATTAGTAGCACAGTTCAGAAGCAGAGGACATTTGAGGGTCTTTTTCTCCCTGGGACACAAGCCTACTTTTTAACATTTACCACAATCATTCATCTTTTGTACCTCCTCACAGTTTCCCCTGTCATTTTTTCTTTTTTCATTTTGTTTACTTTATTACTGGATGAGGTATTTTTCCTTTCAATATATAATTAGCTCCTTCTATTACTCTCCATCTCTAAGACTTTTTCAAAGCAAGCCACACTCAACAGTGATTAAAAGTCACCTTTTCCCTGTAAATCAAACACACATGCTTGCCCCTAAACATCTGTCTATCTGTTTTGCTATTGCAGATAGAAATCTTTGCAAACAAGTAGAAATCTACTAAAATAGACAGTAGAAATCTACTATAACAGCTCTTATCATCCCTATTATATTTTTCGCCTTTGATCTGCAGCTTTTTAGCGACCATCACCCCACCATCATATTTAACCAATGTACAGCTGACCCAGCCTTTCAGCATCAAGTGCAGCAAGTCTCCAGGAAGTTATAAGGTTTCACTATGTTTCAGTTTGTGTATGTTATCTCATTACAAACTGTTATCTTATACAATTCAAACTAATACGGTCTTCAGTCCTGTCATATACTCTGTAAAACAATGGAGTTAACCTATAAATTGTTGTCTCAGTCAGGTAGAACTGTTAGGATCTGCTGAGACTCAGAGAATACTGTTAGTCTGCTTTATTAGAAGGTCGAATGTACATTAGTCTGAAGTTGCATTACAATGCCCAAACAAAATGACATCACTGAGCACTGCACCTTAAGCTGGCAACAGCAAGCTTTCCAAACAGACAAGATTTAAAGCTTCCCCGAACTAACTCAGAGAACTGACCATGATTTGCTAGAAAATCTTTCTGCCAAATTTAAAAATACAGACAGATATAAGAGTTTTAATTCTACGTGCTCCTCTGTGACCTAGATATATCCCGGTGCTCCAAAAATAGCAGAAAAAGTAGTGCATTTTATGGTAAGGACACGGAGACAGAAATATAGACAATCAATTAGGAGTCCATGACAATGTTTTAGTTGGCTCAGTGCTTGAGTGGACAAGCGCAGCATGTCAATGCGGAGTGGACACGATTGATTGATGGGACATAATAAGCGGGATGCACGTTACTGCTCCGTCTCTATAGATAGAATTTGGAGAAAAGGCGCACAGGTTTTCCAGTGTAAGGAAACAGAAATACGATCGCGTTTTTTCAGCGCTGGGCAATATCGACATAAAGTTGTTTAGAAAGTGACAAAAATCGAACACGGTCTCTGTTTTCCTAGCAATTGTAGACTACATTGAGCGGGTTTATCTGGAATTGTTATTTGAATACCCCGAACTGTATAAGCGACTGTATGTTTACGAAAGTATTGTTGCGTATTTGCGCTAGGGCCTAACAGACGAATGGTCAGTTTCAAATTACGTTTTTATTAAGCAAGGGGAGAAGTACGCTTCGAAAATGTGCCCCAAAACTCGTCGCAGATTTAGGAAAACAGTAACGACCAATTCCATACTACTGCAAAAAATGGGATTTCACTTACCTATGCTGCAAAGAAAGAGCACATATCCCGTTAAAAGAAGCAGCTAATTTACAAGTGTCGAGACGATAAATGGAGGGATGTTGCGTGTCCGTTGCGCGAAACGAAGGACCCGTGAAGATGAACATTGTGCAACACCATACGATACTCACGTCCCCCCTTCTTCTTCTCCTCGCCCCCCTGTTTCTATCCGTCTCTTGCGCAGTTGTTTTTACATCAAAAGCATGGTCGTACATTGTGTAATCCAATAGAAACAACCAAACTTAACCGATGAGGGGAGACGGAGGAAAGGAGGAATGACCATGCTGTATGTGCTCGGTTACTGAGCTGATGCCTTCAACTTGAGCTAAATTTACCCACCAATAACATGAGAAAAGCGAAACGTAAACAGACGCATGTCAGGCCGCCCGCATTTATTGCCATAGCGGATGCTGTTTATAGACACAATCAAAGACCGGATCAAAGTAATGAGAACCATTAAGTTGTAAAACATGTGTCTGAAATTAATAATATTATTTAAATAATGTATAAGGGACGACTTTCAAATGCTATGCTGTGATGCAATTGACATGTTATTGTTGCCACTCTACGCCACAACATTGTAAAGTTCTGTTTTTAAGGCATTGATTTATTTGATGAATAAATATTTTGTGATTTTCCACACAGACAACCATCTGAAAATCTCATGTTCAGATGTTTGTCCGTAAAAAATGTCCTATCCAGTGACAGTGTACAGCCAAACACCTATTCTGTATCTTTCCTAAACGCAACGTTGTATTACAACATGCGACATAATATTAAACGTCAGTAACTGCGCACTACTAGTAGTAACCTATAGGTGGTGCGAACACACTGGACAAACAGCAAAATAAACTCCAGTTATATAAGCCATAGTGATTACGTGATACCCATTAATATAAACAGAAGCGTGTATAATATATGAACTTATGTGTATAATATATATGTGTACAATGCGTGATATCGTTTTGATCGGTACGTTTTATTTAGTAAGTTTAAACAAAGGTCCTTTTGTTAGGGTAACGAATAACTGTCTTATATGATTTTCAATTAAGAGCCTACAATCACAACAGTTTAACAGAGGCCCACTGGCCAATTCTTGTATATTTGTGAATATACTTGAATAACTTGTGCCTCTGCTTTCAGAGTAGAAGGTATTTCATGTTTTAGATATCACGAATTCGGTAGATGGTACTAAGAGGGCATATGGATACAAAAGGTTCTCTTTTTAGACAGTTTTCTTAACTATTGCCACTTTTAGCTCTGTGTTTTTATTTTAACTAAATGTTTAAAACACACGTACTGGAATCTCCAAAGTGGTATAGGAGATGACGAGAGTAAACAAACAACGATAGCTTGATCAAACGCCTGTTTGAATTGTTCAAGGTAAATAGATATAGGCCTACCTTCTTTTTTTCTTCACACATTATGATTCATATTTCTGCTGAAGCATGCTCTCCTCAGTAACCATGATGCTAAGGGACTGTAGTAACAAAAGATTACTGAGGTATTTGCGTAAACATTAACACTACATATTTTTAAAACAGTGTATATCATTCTGGGATAGGTATACATCTATATAATATTCACATTAAAGGTATACGTAGAAGTATGTAAAAAGTATAACAAATGTTGCAGGACGTCCAATTTGAATGTGTCCTGTATATAACGAAAAAGTGTTTGAAATCAACAAAAAAGTAAGACATTACATACGGACCCATGAGAAACTACTGTTGTTAAGCAATTCACATTATTTTGTGTGCGTTCTATTCAAAACAGTTCACTTTAAAGACTACAGTACGAGCGTATGATGCGTACGAGATATATATATATATATATATATTGTACGTATGTTTGGAACGGGCACTGTTTATCTTATCCCTTCTCTTTCCAGCGTTCGTACATCTACGTTTACTTATTGACGTAATTTCCTGTTTTGAAGCAATGATGGCGACCTCCATCGACCGTGGGTTGTGACAGTACTCCGGCCAGATCAACAAGCGGTGTGTGGTCATCACTTTGTCTTTCACCCTCGTGTGAATCCTTGGCCTGTGAACGTTGTATGGCTTTATTCTAGTGGTAGGTTATTGTGATTAGTTAGTTTTTTGTTTTGTGTCCCTTATGTTGGTAATCACATCATGCTTTATGCACTTAAATACTTTAGCGGAAAGTAAACGATAAAGGCATTATGATCACAATATCTTTGACCATGACCCTTACGTAGGAAATTGTTTCTTTTCATTTCAATAATGTTTAAATGTACGATTTTTACGATTTTTAGTCATCAGTCCACATTAACATTCATTGCAAAGCTGTCAGCTTCTTTACTGTGATCATAATTTGTCATCCTAACTATACTTGTGGAAAAACCTAAACAAATGTTGGAATTTGCTTCAGAATTTGGTTTTTGCTTCAGGAATTTGTTTCAATTTGTTTTTTGTTTTAGAACATGAATCTACACAAACTTTACCTGTGACTGCGTCCAACAGTAAGTGTCATATTTTGGAGGTATAGAATATATATATATATATATATATACACACAGGCCACACACATATATTGTTTACAGTAGACATTAATCTGTACCATCATTAAATCTCACCTTATATACAAACAGGTTTTCATTGACTTTCTAATGCACAATTTAGCAACACTTGCTTGCAAAGGCAAGTGTCACTTTAACTGTTGCTCACATTTTAGGATTTTTTGAAAGAAATTGCACAGCTCTCCTTAACAAGCCACACAATCTGAGAAATCATTGATGTCCATAGCACAAACAGGATTTACATTCTAAATCCTTAGAGCACTTTGATAACTGCATAACACTTACCTATACATTTTTCTGGTGAACTGTCCCTTTAAATTGCATAGGAAATATGATATGTTAAAATATTGCTCTTAGCCAGTCTTCTCCTTTTGCAGAACCACACTATACAGGTTTAATAAATACAATGTAGAAATAACTTTTTGATTGATGCTAATGCGTGTGTTTCAGATAAAGACGTTTAATGAAGGCTGCGTGATGGTGAGGCAGCCAACACTAGAGCTCATCTCATACCCTAAAAGAGCTGATTACAGTAAACCGCGTTACGCGTTCTCAGCGTTATGTACTCTGTATCCTCACACAGACACCTATATTCAGTGAGCTATTAGCTTATGTGGCTGTTTACTTCTGCTGCAATATTAGTGCCTGTGTGTCAGTAACCTTAACTGTGTGCATTAGATGGATTAAATGGTACTGGTAAGACCATGTCATTATGTCATGCCCTGTATTACTGCTACACTCAGGGCTGGCTGATCCTCCACATACCTAATGGTAAGCTGTGCAGATCCTAATAGCCAAGGATGTTAGAAAGTCTGGAGTCTGATGGGGTTTTATCTTCTGTCTCTAGCACATCTGTGAGTGAAGAACTGTAAAGAACTGCTGCCCTCTTCTTCCCGCCCTTCACGCTTTGATCAGCCAATCCAGGCATCCCAGTGGTTGAAGAGCTTTAAAATTACCAATAAGCACCTTTTTCCCAAGGTACTAGATGTGGTTATTTTAAGACCTGTTTCTATTAAGCCCTTTCTGAGAGTTTATGTAATGTTAACATCTCAAAAAATATAATGAATTTAATTACATCTTTGTGTTATGAAAATTATTTCTGTTGTTTTTTTCTATTTTTGTTATATTTTAATAACAATTCTTTACATTTAATTCATACATATCCTAAACTAAATGTAATATTCGCATTTCTTTGACAATTTCACAGTTTTTTTACCAACCCATTTGTAAAACCCTGCCTTATGATATTAGATTACATTTATAGTTTGATGTGTTGTTTTTTATAAATGTATATTTTGGTCCTTTTTTATTATTTTGGTCAAATGTTTTGATAGCTCTTTGATCTGCTAAGTGAACTTCATTATAAACTTCATCATGCAATTTTTGAACTCCAATTGACAGATAAAGACAACACAGTGTTATGTGTGGACAAAGAGAGAAAGTACTGAGGAAGGGCGGCCTTTAGGTGAGCTTTAGGTGAGGTGGATCAGGTAAGCATTTTTTCTTCTTATCCTCACATTAAAACTGTTACTTTCTGTTACAAATTTACTGTTAATTTCTCATGGTCCTAGTTTTGTTGTCACTGTGGTCTCTTTTATTTGTTTTTTCTTTTTATTTGTTTTTTCTTTTTATTTGTCTCTTTTAACTGTTTTGGCCAATTTTGTTTTGCATGCCTTTATTATTAGTTTGGTTTTCCTTCTTCAAACAGGGTGTGAATCGGGTTAAAAGCAGTAGCGATGGGTGCAGTGCTTCGAGAGCTGAAGCTGCAGGCAGGGGGCGCCACATGGGGAGGGGGCCTATAAATTGGCTCTGGCTGTGGATGGAATAAAAGCTCTGTGGGGCAAAACATCTCTTAAAAAGGAGGACAGGACTGTGGTAAGTTGCTGTAATGTTGCATATATATAATATCTATTATACATTAAATTTTATATTAAAAATTACAGGAACAGTGCTGCAGGAGCTACAGGAACAGTGGTCCTGTAGTTTAAAAGGTTGTGGGTTCAATTCCCAGGGAACAAGATGTTGAAAAATGATTGGGTAAAAGAACCTCTCACTACCTATATTTCAGGTTTGTTTCGAAATGAGTTGTTTTCTATGAGTTTATTTCTGTCTCTTTTTAAATCACGGTCTTCTCACTTTCCAATAGAGCTACTAGGAGAGGTCAGTGGTCCACATTAAGCAACAGAGTACATTCCCAGAGTTAACAGAGCTTTGTGTGTGTGTGTGTGTGTGTGTGTGTGTTTCTTTTAACACTTTTGCAAATGCTTCACAATCTATTGTTAAAGACATGGTCATCTGACTGGAGCATTGTAAAAAGATGTGTTGTCTAGATTTGTTTAAAGGGCTTAATTTATTTGTGCCCTCTGTCTCTCTCTCTCTCATTTTGTCGCTCTGTTTTTGTCCATGCTATTATTTCTTTCCTCAGGTGGGGTTTAATAATATGGAACCTTTTGTTCCACTTTTTGTTTGTACCTACAATGAGAAGGAGTTTAAGAGCTGTTATCTCTATTATTTAGACCGCAACTGGCTGCAGCATCCACACAGTACGTTTGTGTATGGCATTAATATGCTGTCAACTTGTGTATATATGATAATTCTTACAATGATCAATCTACAAGGCAGCTAGTAAAAGTAAATTATATGTTCCTAGATAACCATTTACATGTTTTCTTTGTTTTGTTTTACAAATAGGTCAAACTGAAGAAGGAAGGAAAGAACTTCTCTTTCTCAGTAACAAAAATCCGTCCTGGAAAGATTGTGTGCCTTTTTTTTAATGCCTGTTTCTCTTTCACCCACCTGTAAATCATGTAAATAGTTTTAATAAACTATTATAAGTATACCGGCCATTTCATAATAAAACTTGTTTTAAAAAATATATATCTACATCCTTATTTGTACCTTTACAGGTAATCATTCAGTTTTTAACTTCTTTTATTGCATCGACTTGCCTGAAATTGCAGGCTGTTAGAGGTCACGTCACGTGACAGAGGAGGTGGTCATATGACTTCAACCGCCCGAGAAACCGGAACTCAGTAGTGCGTAGCAGGAATGACTGTTGACAGCGCAGAAACAGTATACTAAAGACGTATGAAGTTACTAAAGACGGAAATTCTCACTTAAACATAATTTTGAGAACAGTAAAGATATATTAACAGTAACAATTCCGTATCTAGGACTGGGAAGATGTGTTTACCTGACCGTGATCGCACGTCTATGTAAACGTTATTGTTGTTTACACGTGACAGGGACATTTAAACAACAATAACGATATTTATTTGCGACATCTCATCGACAGAATGAGAGAAACGGCTCTTTTCATTCTGCTCATTGGAGTAATCCATATTCTAAGAGGTCTGTTTATAATGTTATTGTACAGTGGTATAAGAACAGATACATCATATCAGTGATACTGTAAAATTATCTTTGTGTTATTTGTATTTGTCGGCATGTTTATGTCCCTGTCTCTGTATAGCTGATAATATCAATGACTGTCAACCACTGAACTTTGGTCATGGTTCGGTCGTGTGCAAGTGCAATGCGACATACTGTGACTCAGTTGGCCGGGTTGGGTTGCCAGATCTGGGGCAGTTCTTGTCATTTGTGAGCAGTAAAGCTGGCAGCAGACTACTACAGAGTAAAGGACAGTTTCAAAAGAACAGCACAGGAGCAGGTGAGCCATCTGAACAGAGACCATGTTTTTCTGGACCACATGCAACTGATATGTGAGAATGTTGTTAGCCGCCAATTAAAAATATTAAAGTACTGGAACAGAAATTAAGGCGCAAGACCAAATTTTGTTAAACCCTTATCAACTGGAGTTCATATCAAGTATCCACTCTTTTCTCATATTCTTCTGAATCTCAGCTCTCAGAATTACTCTGAATCCCAATCAGAAGTATCAGCACATTAAAGGATTTGGGGGAGCCATGACAGACGCAGCAGCCATGAACATCCTCTCCCTGTCACCTGGAGCTCAGGAACAGCTGCTCAGACAGTATTTCTCCCCAGATGGTGAGAAACAGAGATCTTAAAAAGGGAAATGAGTAAAAAGCATATAAAAAATTGTAGAAAGAAAATTAAATTTGTAGGTGAACAATTGCTAACAGACACAATAAGCATAAATAGTATATGCTCAACACTGGCCAGGGTAAATAATGTGAGTGCAGATTTTCCACAATTCAGCCACAGTTTAGGTATAATCACCAATACAGATAAATGATATATTCTACTACAGGTATAGAATACAGATTCGTGAGAGTGCCTATGGCGAGTTGTGATTTCTCAGCTCGCCTCTACACGTACGCTGACTCTCCAGGAGACTATGATCTCCAGAACTTCACCCTGAGCGAAGAAGATACTCACATGAAGGTATGGCACCCTTGCACTAACTTAGTACTCATGACTCATAAAAATAAAGAATTGCACAATTGTACTGTAAAAAAGTAGGCAGATTACTGTGTGCTGTATTCATTTAGTATTAAGCTAGTATTAACACCCACTGTTACACAAATGTTTTTAATCTCTTTGTTTTCCCAGATTCCCCTGCTGCAGCGAGCCCAAGCTCTCTCAGCTCGGCCTCTGTCTCTGTTCGCCAGTGCCTGGAGCGCCCCTGCCTGGCTGAAGACAAATGGTGCACTAACTGGGAAGGGCTCCCTTAAAGGAAAGCCTGGAGGCAAAGAGCATAAGACCTGGGCTCAGTACTATATTAGGTGAATGCTTAATGTTGAGTCTAAATCATG
>JAZGTI010006678.1:0-22978 GCA_036877585.1 Botia kubotai | reverse complement strand
GTGACATACAGTGGAATTGTTGTTCATATAAAGTCATATTTTGTTTACTATATTTATAAGGTTAAAAATAAAATACAAAATAATCAAATAAGATTCTTTTCTTAAATATTCAAGCTTTTTTATTATATAAAGCCCTTTTGTACATTTTCTGGAATAACTACTTATATAAAAAACTATATCGTGAAAGATATCGTTACCGTGAAATAAAATTTCTCATACCGTGAAATAAAATTTTGGTCATACCGCCCAGCCCTTCTGGGCTGTACTGAGGTTCACCATCTGAGCATCAGCATGATTTATTCATCTTGTAAGTGCCAGACACAATTTCTCTGTTAAAGTCACAAGGACTGAAGGACTAAATACTGTTGTAGATAATTTACAAAAATAATAGAACTCTATAATCAAACATCACTTTTTAATTTTAACTAAACAATTCACACATAATCTATGATGGGTGTAAATAAATTTGCTTGCAGCAACTGTTGCATGTGTACCATAAATACAGGGACTGTTAGCAAGATGCAGATGGGCCTTATTGGGAGTGTTTATCACAGGAATAATGATTGCTAGCAGGAAAACCCTGTCGCAAAACTCCTGCTCTGCACAGGAGAGGCCCTTAAAAAAGAACCTGGCCCGTTTCACACACTGTGGCCCCCACACATGAAACTTACTCTCTGAGGACAGAGCCTCGCACAGCCTCATGTCCCTTCCCAGAAACATCCAAACGAGAAAACAAATACTGTTTTTAATATAGTTTTTAATATATTCCAGGCATTATCAAAGTAAAACACATTGTGTTAAGGGTTAAATGGTGTTTGTGTTAAACACCATTTTAAAATGATAAATTCAGATGTATCTTTCTGTAATAGTCATACTTCGCCCTTCATAACTCATTATCAGCGTCTATGATTCAGCATTAAATATTAATAGAAAATGGCTGCTTCCTTGTCCAAACATAAAGAGTTCCAGGGAAGTGTGCACATATATATCACCAACAAGTGGTTGAGGCTGTGTCATCAAGAGCATTTAAAACAGTCATATGTGTGTATGATGATATGTAAAGCTCTTTTATTTCCCCAGCAGGTCTGGTCTGGTCTGGTCTGGTGATCATGTATCTGTTGTCATGATATTCTGTAATGTTTATATTGCATCTGGAGGGACAATCGGCATTTTCAGAGTGATCACTTCAACAAAAACTGAGGACTGGAGATTACAACAACAACAGCAGAAGAACATAAAAACACATTTACAATAATGTTGGGCTGCAGGATGAAGTCAAAGTTATTTTGGACACGTGATCTCTATTGAGATCATCACATTCATTCTTCTTTAGACACACGCGCCATGTTTATCTTCAACACGCACATCTCATTTAAACACAATGGTGAAACTATTGTGACTTTCGGCGAATGGAAAACAATAATAGAGTAATCGCAGTGTTACAATGTTACACGCCCTGAGGGACTGGCGGTGTCTACAACACAATATTTATTCTATCTGTGCGTGTTAGTACACATTCACAAACACAAGCTGTTCGTTTACAAACTCGAAATGAAAACGTGATGGACTCACCAAACACAAGGATGGCCATGACAGAAATCCCGCTGGACAAAGGCTTTCAGCTGCAGACACAATATTTTCCTGTCCTCGATTAGTCCATGAGGAATGTATCTGATTCTACTATTATGACAAGTACGCGTATGCTGTGGACACAAGTGGTTTGAATGGTTTGTTTAATGCAACAATCCCGCATAAGTGATTTTATCTCCTGCCTGTTACAAGCTGTTGCCGAGCTAAACTTTGATCCCTGCCGAGTCCAGCAGACACAAATAAAGCGGCAGATTTCAAGTGCATTTGCGCATTTCTCAGATGTGTGTCCAGTATTAACACACCAAAGGATCCGGTCCAGCGGTTTATTCAGCACTTTGTGTTCGCTCTGATTCACTCCTCACATCCCAACACTGAAGTCGCCATGTTGTGTGAGCACGTGACCTGATCCACACAACCGAGCGCACACACACTCATCCGTGCGAGCCGCAGCCTCCTCACGGCGTTACTATGGAGACCCTCTATTCATGTAAGTTGATGCTGTGTGTTCCTATATTATTGTATTAATAAACCAAAACTTTCGTGCACCTCAGAGTTTGTGTTTGAAAGCGATTTACTTTGTGTTAACAGTGTGTAAAAATATTTGTAACACTGGTGAATTGCGTAATCTGTTGCAGGTTTATTTTAACTTTGGTAAGTGTTTTGCCGTCACCAGATGGTTAATTCTCTCCTTTGCTTATAGAGAAGTAGTTTATTTAGAAATATATTTAGATCACTTTATGTAGTAATTGCTATCACCATGTGAACAAACTTTCAACCAGCACAACAAACACAAACTTCTGGAAAAATTGGCTACTCTGCCTGTAACACTTAAAATACACTGACATTCATTATTTGGAGTTTTCAATGATAAGGGAATCTCTGCCAGTGAAGACAATACAAACCCAGCAAAAGATTAAAAAACATGAATAAATGTAAAATGTAGAATAGAATAAAAGGTAAAATGGAATGGATATATATATATAAAGTAGTAAAGAATAATAAGAATTAAATACAACACAGATGTATGTCTGTACTCAGTCATCAGTTTCAGTCACAAAGTGCTTTATATATGGTTCCTTTTTCTTTCACAAAAGGTTCTTTAGACTATAAAAAGGTCATTTTATGGCATCGCTGTGAAGAACCTTTCAAGAGTGTAGCACAGGTTTAAGTACAACAAAATCTTACATACATTCCCCAGATGGTTTTGTTGTGTTGACCTGAGAGGAGTCTGAGTACACACGCTAACAGGAAGTTCAGACAATAGCCGCCCAGCAGCTCCACTCTGAGGACATGAGCCACTGACACCAGCCCTCATTTCCTGCTGTTGAATAAAAAGTAAATATACTACAGAGTCTGAATACATATTGCTGAATACAACAAGACAGTGTGTCCTGCATGTAGTCTGAGGTCATGCTTATTTATAAACTGGTTTATACACACAAACACAGTGCTGCTTGAAAGTTTGTGAACCCTCCCGACATGATCAGGTTTTGTGTAAAAAAAAAAAAACCTAATCAAATGTACATTCAAAACTCAATTGGTGAAGCAGACTTCCAAATGATGGACACAAAACAGGGTTAGGGTTAGCCCTAACCCAACAAAAAAAGGATATATTGTCATTATTTATTGAGCAAAAGAGGTTAATCTCACAAAAACTGGAAATTTGACTTGTGCAGAAGTATGTGAAGCCTTTTTATTTAGTAGCTTGTGGCACCTCCTTTTACAACCATTACTTTAACCAAACGTCTTCTGTATCCACTGACCAGTCTCTCACATCTGTCTTTGGGGATTTTTGCCCACTCCTCCTTGCAGAACTCAGCTGAAAAAGCTGAAAGAGGTTGGAAGGACATCAGGCATGTACCGCCTGCTTCAGGTCTAGCCACAACATTTCAATTGGATTGAGATCTGGTCTTTGACTAGGCCAATCAACTGTGTGAACCTTCTCCACCATTCCTTAGTTTTATTTGCTTGAACGCTTAGGGTCGTTGTCTTGTTGCATCACTCATTTTCGGCCCAGTTTTAGCTCTCTGACTGATGGCAGGAGATTCTCTTCAATAATTTGTTGAAAATTTGTCTGAAAATTCAAGTTTCCCTGAATAATATGGAGTCACTCTGGCCCGGAGGCAGAAAAGCAGCCCCAGACCTTCACTCATCTGTCCAAAGAATGGACTTCCAAAATGCCTCTGGTTTTTCCAAAGCTCTCTGGCAAAGTTAAATTGGGCAGCTTTGTTCTGTTTTGAGAGCACAGGCTTCTTTCTAGCAACCCTCCCATAAATGTCATGTCTGTTTAATTTTCGTCTGATTGTAGATGCATGTACATTTACCCCAGGTGCTGCCAAAGAGGTCTGCAACGCTCTAGAGGTGATGTGTGGGTTGTCCTTTACCTCATTTATTAATTTTCTGGTGCTTCTTGATGATAGTTTTGATGGGCATCCACTTCTAGGCAGAGTTGTGGTCATGTTGAATGCCCTTCATTTGTAGATGATTTGTCTTACAGTGAATGGATGTAGTTGGAATCTCATGGAGATGGTCTTGTAGCCTTCCTCAGACTGATGGACTGTCTCCACCTTCTTCCTGATGTCCTCAGATATCTCCTTTCCTCTTGGCATTCTACGTGGCACTACAATGGTTTGGTTGGTTTCCTCTCTCTTTTAATCAGTGTTGCCCAACCACTTTCCTAAGGATGTCTAATTGTATTGGTTTGCTTAACTGATTAATTAAGCACCCAAATGTGTTTCACCTAAATCGGTTACCCACTTGACTTTACCAATGCAGCTGGGGCTTCACTTACTGTTGCACATACAAAAATTTAATCTTTCATGTCGTTTCTTGGCTACTCAGAAAATTCCCTCTAAACAAACATATGCAATTGATCAACATACATCTAACATTTAATTTATTAAAAACAGGTGATGATAAAATAATAAAATCATGGTAAAACAACAGAAAACTCTGAACAGCTCAAGGGGTTTCAAGCAGCACTGTATATACAGATAGATCTGTCAGCATATAAAATATATAACATCACGTCTGTCTCTCGCTGAATTTCAAGTGGATGAACCTCTTTTTGTGGAAATCTTTCTTTAGACATGTGGGGTGTTGAACTCCTAATGGTGTTTGACTTCATTTACCTATTAAATTATCAGCCTATCTACAAGTGCAGGGATAGAAACATTAACCTATTTCTCATTGTGGTCATAAGAAATATGCGCAGAGAGGCGCAGTCCTTCTCAGTCCTGATAAAGATCATGGTTGATCTCCTGTAAAACAATATCCTGAGATACCAGCAGGGGGAGCAAGACATTTCCAGACTAGAAACCGTTGAATCAAACCGATGATTGAATCGAAGCGATTAGCAACCCGTTCATAATCACAAGTAGTCTACACTTCGGGGGTAAAACTGCGGGGTGAGCGATATATTGGAACCACAACAAAATAGTTGATTACGTTTTGTAAAGATGACTGTCAGGGCTAGTGGCTCAGGTCACGAACATGGTTATATAATTAACTCACTGTTCTGCTTTAATAAGATCCGACCACAAGACAACAGATCCTGTAGCTGAAGCTAAAGCTGTAATCCATAACTTCTTTTGGTTAAAAATAAACAAAAAGCGATGATAATGGAGAGACAAAAGTTAGAGTGCAGCTTTAATCTGATGGATTGTTACACAATATCTGCGGTGAAGGGCTGATTGAAGATCCGTTATGTTTCATGTTTGTGAGATGATCTACCAATAAAAACTACGCAATACTCACAAAAACATTTGTGCCGCAAATTAAAATGAACTTTTTAATATTTTAATTTACTCTAATGCTTTTCATGTTGCATATTTAATTAGGCTTAAGAAAAGTTGTTATGCGTGTGATGTTTCAATGGCAGACAATTATTAAATGAAAACAGAAAGCATCTGTTTACATTCTTTCACTGTAGATCAGTACACAAACACGAGAATAAAGCTGGAAGCTGTTGTGTTCAGTATATTTATACACCGATCTTATTTTCATACAGCGGTCTCCTGTTTTTAAGAGACATAAATGAATTTGTTTTAATTTTAATTTTTAATTGTTTTAAACCACGTGAGTGAATCTGCATGTCTGCAGCTGGATATAGACAACTGTGCTGGAATTCTGCTTACAAGATCATATAAACATACCAGCAACTGCAACTACATTGTTAAACATCTGCTGGAAATGCTGCGGGAGGGTAAGGGAGGTTTTCCTTTACACAAAGAAATTGTGATACGTACTGTACATATGTAATGCCACTTATAAAACAACCATTACATATATACAACTCACAATCATTTAATCTCAGAAATGCTTGACAAAAATACACCCTTTATCCCGTTTAAAATCTCCTTATATACAAGCATTAAATATAAAAAGAATCGGTCAAAATTTCTGATTAACAAAGTTATCCACTCTATGAGCTATTGCTTTTCAAAGGATTGTCAACAATGGGACAATAAAATGGTGAATTAAACATTTCCAGACTCGGCCACAAGATGGCAGAATTTACAAAGCATAATGCTTTAAAAACAGGCAAATGAAAACAACAGAAACATGTTTCGTTCAATGAAAAATCACAGAATCATTTTCAGAACTTAATGTGCCTTAAAAGATTATTAAAAGATTTATTGCAACATTTTATTCATTTCTATATTTTATACATAGCTTTCACAAGTAACAAGTTTACTGCCAACACAAATTATTACGTCCTTTTTCTTAAATGGACCCAGAGTAAAGAACAAAATCACTGCTGCAGCCGTTCTCTGGCTCAAAAAGTAAGAATAACAAGATGTTGAACTGCAATAACCCAACAAAGACATGATTTGAAACATTGGTCTAATTCTCTCAGAGAATCCAGTCATGCAGTTTAGCACATAATAACTGTCATTAAAATTCACCTTAAAAAAAAAAGTTTTAAATAGACAATACCTGAAAAGCAAAAAATGCAGCCTGCAGTCTTGTAAAACTACACAGTAGTAAGCCAGGACATTTTATAAGAAGAGAAGTAATGTTAAAATTTGTTACACCCTTAATTCAAAAGTTTCTAGAGACAGAATTACACAAAAGAATTACACAGGTTGGGCAGAGAAAGTTTGTTCAGGTGAATCATTTCTTTTTATTTTATTATGTTGTTATGATCCTAAGACAAACATATTACCAGCAGTGATCACACAATAATTATAATAATAATCATTAATGGCATTTACAATGCTTCCTTAATTACACTGTAATTGGAAAGACAACAAAATGAAGGAACTAAGTTTTTCATTTCTCTCAATGTTTCTGAGAGTCAAACACCACAAATACCAAGTTTGTAAGCTTTGTAAGCAAGCCCAAAGGAATTAAAGCCTCTTATCAAAATAAGTCCATAAAAGCCTTCCGTATCAGGAAATATCTATTTTCTAGTTTCACCTAAAATATAACTGTAATTGAAATTGTTACTAAATGTAATTGAAATAAATTCCAATTACGAATTGAAACCTATAATAAATAAATAACAGCACACAGAAAAAGCATTTAAAAAGTCTGTATGGTGAATAATTACAATCACTATCAAAGATTTTCTCAAAGTCTTCCTTTAACAGGCCAAGAATCATTGGGAACATTCACACAACATTCACACAACAGCACATTACTGTTTCAAGACTGATGGTCAGTTAAAGATCAGTTGAAAATTAGTTTTTTTAAAAGCTACTTTAAAAGCTGCTGTAACTGCTCGATGTCACCAAGCACTTGATCAACCATTAATAAAATAAAAACAACATCCTTTCATTCTTCTCATGTGCAAAATATGAAAGGCAGAAAGAAATTAAAGTGACCGTTTCCTGCATCTTTACGCCTCTGATAGTGCTGCAGTAAGTCCACATCCTCTGACTATGAATCTGGACATTTTACAGCAGGGACTGGTGTGAATCACACACTTTCATCCTTCACTCAGCGCTCTGCGTTTAACTCTATAAATATAACACACACTAAAACAATTAAACAGTCAGCACAATTTCTGCATTCTCTCCCAGGTGATTTATTCCACTACTGGACTCAGTGTTTTGTAAAAATGTGTTGGATAGAAAGAGCTCGAATGAGAAAAGGGAAAACAGAATGTTTTCCATTTCATGTCCGCCTTATTTCAACATGGCTGCCAGGATTTAAGGTGACTGATTCAGAGGTCTGATCAGCTTCCTGAAGACTGGGCATGAGCAGCAGAAGCCCCACCCACATGTGACTCCTCCTCCTCTTCTGTGCTGTGGTCTGTGGCGGGGCCGATGGGGCCAGACGCGAGTGCCGCTAAAGATGTCGTGGACGAGCTGACACCGTTGGATGTGCTAATGGAGCTGTGCTGGATGGCCTCGTTCTGAGGGCTGCTGGGAACAGACATCTCTCCACAGCTGTCCTCCTTATCCAGCTCTAAAATAAAAAGCGACAGCAGCGACTGAGACTCTACTAACAAAACAGCACAGACATCAGCAGACACAGACTGAGCACAGGCTAATTTTAGCAAAGGAACTCCTGAATACACACATATGATTTCTATCACTCATTTTTTTTAATCTAGAGATGAATTGTGTCACAGGTAACAGAGGGGAACTGTAGAATGTTGCAGGCTGCATTCAGCATGTAGTCTTTGTGTAGCTTACCTATATAGCATTCCTACACAGCTGCAAATTATGAACAGGCCTACATTTGCAATAATACCATACATTCCATGTGTTTTATATTTTTCTATTCTTTTCTATTCTTCCATACTTGTTTTATGGCTCAACTAGTTTTTCTAAAACATTCTTTTGTAAAGGTGCTTTGCAACAATGCTAAACAAAACTAAATGCTAAACAAAACTAAAATTGAATCGTTAAAGTAAGAGTGTTTTTTTAATGCACTGATATGCAAGCGTACTCATCAACCCCAATAATTTAATAGGGATACTCATGCAATTATTTGTAATTAATTTGATCAATTAGCATATCATGTAATTAATCCAGTAACATTTTTAATTGATTGACATGGCTAGTTATAATGCTTGACTGAATGCAGCCCCAAGGCCGCTACACTGCAGCTCGACACTGTTCTCCATCCAGACAGCTTAATGCACTGGTGAACATTGACTCCAGTCACATGTAAGGGTCTTTTTTACAGACGGCTCAGTTGTGACCCTGTAAAATGCTGAACTGCTTTCGCTCTGGCTGAACATAGCAAGCGTGAGTGAAACAGTTTCCCAGTGCCATGCTCTGTCTTCTATTAATCCTGTGCTTGCTTTGTAACCTTTAATTAAAGTTACAATGTCATTTTAAACCAACATCATCAGGGTGTATTAGAGGCTGTAGTGTGCGGCCATACTCTCGCACCCCTCCCCACAATCCCCTTCCACGCCTGCCAACTACTGCAGCGACAGATAATTACTGCAGCTGATTTTAACGATACACACACAGGAGAGCAGGAGAGATGCGTGGTCCAAATGCCACCAGCTGTTCTGTGGTTGCATTGAATTAATTGGCTCCTGATGAGGAAGGGAACGAGAAAGGTCCGCTCTCGCTCTTTCTCACTCTGACTCATACAGAAATGCAGACTACCATGATAATTAATATAGCTAATGAAGCAGCGCTGAACGGCACTTGGTAATTAATGCAGGGGATTTGTGATTGTCTGCGGTTCTATACACTGTCTGAATAGACTGGGCTCTGATTGGGTGATCTGCTACACATGTAGGCGGGGTTGTAAATACCCTTGCCTCCTCCACGCATGTAAGGTCAGACTCGGCATAAATCAGAAATTAGTTTTCTTTTCATCTCTGTATCCAAGCATCTGTAATTACTCCTAATGGTATTAAGCAGGAACGAGGTGATATATTTTCATACACAGCGTTGCATGCTCCTCAGAAAGCTCCCTGCTCACCTTCTCTCTGATCATCTCCACCACAAGCAGATGGAGTCATGGCTTGCTTGTTGCAGGGCAGCCAGGGTAATATTTCCCCACCTGCTACAGGGGCAGTGCTGCACGAGATTGAGGCCAGAAACACACTTTATATGTATATTTATATATATATGCAGCGCTTGTCCAGCATGCTGAAAAAGTGGTCCAACCAAACGTACTGTACAACGCGTCCTAACCAGGCGTGCTGTAATAAAGGCTCTCTGTGTAAATCTGAGATTTTGTCAGGCAGCTGCAATGAGCAACAGGCCATACTGTGATGTAGACGTGCAGGGTAGCTTCACCCACCATGAAATCTCATTGGCCCAAAATCATACTTCTCATAACTGCACACTGGCTGTAATTGTGTCACAGTGTGCAGCAGTTTTGTGGTCAGTGTGACGCATTACATATTGCTGAAAACTGTTGCATGGCACCAAGCTGGAACCCGGTGTAATGTGTTCTTGCGATCCCCTGCAGAACTAATCCTCAGTACTCCAGGGCGTGATAGGGTTACTTTTGAAAATTTGTGCCATTAAACCGGATGTGTAACTAGCTGTTGACTAACTAACTTCCTCAGCAAGATTCGATTTAAACTGTAGCTCCACCATGAGCACAGTTGACTACAGTGCCACATAACAATGTATAGCTCAAAGCATGTTTGCACAGATTAAGTTTTAGGCCTAAAAGTTTACAAACAGAGCTTTGTATAGCAGCACAGTCTGGACTCCAGAAAAGACTAGAAAGGAGTGTTTTGGTAACCCAAGGTTAGCACTGGAAACCTGCTCTGACGCATCACTTTTTACAGTGTTAAGAGTGTTCTCTGACAAGCGATGACCATCTGCCTCTCTCAGTCCCACGATGAATGTAGCACGTACTGCCGTTGTTTACAAATCCAGCCAAGACTGAACACTGCTCCTCCACGAGTCTCATTTGCACAGGTGACTAATATATGACCCCTCACGGTGCTCTGTGACATCTGCGGTGTAAACAGGATTGAGGAATGGTTTCAATCATTTCCGTGCTTTCCTATCGTTCTCAAAGACCTACTGGATGCCTGTAAATGAACCCGCTCCCTGACAACCCAATTTCACCCGCCCATAATATGCATGAGACCTGTCAGTCAAGCTGCCTAACAATGCTGTCGCATAATGAACTGCGCGGCTGCAGCGCCGCACCCGAGTCGTGAAACTGTGCTTCTGTCAGACTCTCAGCTATAATACACTCATTTTGAAGGCAATCATTGTCAATACAAGTCAGCACTGGATTGCTGAATGAAGGCAAAAGCACATGCACGCAAAATCAATGACGTGCCGGCCACACCATGAAATCGAAGAATTGGAAGTTATTTACAACAAAGTGCTTACACACCAGCAAAGTGGCATGGGCGGCCATTAAGCTTTAGTGTCTGAACGACCGCGGAAGTGGCGCCTGCAGACGCATACACACGATAGCTCCCGCAACTGCTTCTCTCTGCCTGTGACAACAGCTAATTGATATGAAGTGGCTGCATATGGCAGACGAGCCGCAGATCTGCACATTTCACAAGGTGCCATTAAAGCGTAACGGCCGAAGATGCTCATGTAACAAAAGCAGCCCACGTTTCTGAACACCTCTTTATCACTCATCTTAAAGAGGACGACGCCACATACAGCGGGATCATTTTGTTAGGAAACATCGCTGTTGTGCAAATATATGAGTCCACGGTCGTTCTACAGTAATAATGGGAAGAGATGAATCTGTGTTATTTTACACTCAGGGCTAGTTCATATTCCACTACCCTACAGAACACTCATTAGCAATAACACTCATCTGTTATAGTCAAAAAATAAATTACCAAAAAAAAAACACTTTTTCTTTTTACAATCCATTAAGCAGGGCTGGCAGTCCAGAGATTTCAGCTCATTTTCACAGAAAGACAGACAGTCAGCGAGACTAGGTGTGGTCTGATCAAACCCCGAGTTTTATTAACAATACAAATCGCATGAAGTCTCTTCGTAAACTGTAACTGTCAACATGAATGAAATTTCAGGCCACAGATGAGTTGAAAGACAATGCATTCCACCTCTGTAATGTGACATTTTCTAAGGGAACAGGATATTTAGTAGGAAAGAATGTACAGCACACCACTGGATTTGATTTGAGCGTTAAATGTGGGCTGTTTTAGGCTATGATATATACTTGCTTGCTAATATAAAAATAACTATTGCTTCTATTTAGATTTGAACACAATCCTAACATTTGAACACACTCCCAAGTATCACACTTTGGTGTGTAACTCTTCCCAAATCATTTGTGTTAACCAACATGATCCTGTTGACATGATCACGTTCTTCTTTAGAATAGGCTATAAAGCACTTGAGAACCCCAGCTGTTAGCAGTGAAGCTGCTCTGGTACTCACGGTGATATCCTGATTTCTTCTGTAGGAGGGTCACAGGACAGTCCTTGTGAGCCAGTAAAAGCTGCTTTAGCTGAGCAACCTCACTCCTCAGCAGAGTCACTTCATTCTGGACACAAAGATGGGAGAAAGAAGCACCTTATCTGTCAAGATGACCAGATCAGTGAGGAAATAACAAAAAGATCCTCAGTTCTTCTTCACTGGAGCTTTTTTTGGGACACAATTAAAACTGTTTAATGGCAGAGTCCCAGGAGAGATAAACACAGAGAACCCCCCGCAATCAGCCAAACACTGTCACACGTTCTGCTGAGATTTACTCTCGGCTGCTGTTAGGACTCCCATGGGGCCGAGCTGTGCTAAAGACAGACTATTTAACAGTGAAGGTGACTTTAACTGAGAAATGAACGAGAGTGAGGAAAGGCCATGACACCTCACCGCATATTTCAGCATTTCCTCTGTTCCAACATTTAATGTAGCTGTGTAAAAACGTGCCAGTTTATTTAATTCCATCTGTTTTATCCTGGCAGTGTTGGCGCGGTGGGCAGCAGAGAAGCAGATTTAAACACAGCTGCTCCCACACAGCAGCTCAGTGTCCACAAAATGTAAACTACACACTGCCGCCCTCCATTATGACCAGATAGGAGGCTTCTCTCTCTCTCTGCACCTCTCAGTTCTCTGGTATTCCACATCATATAACATTTACTGTGTTCATGTAAAACAGTAAGTATGGGTGTCTGAAGCTCAGCTTCACTAAAGGCTGTTAATTACTAGCGACATAAAAATAATATATTTCTAATATATCAGTCATGTATATATTTAACATCTGTTTTTAGAAGTTAGTTCCAGTCCACTAATCTGATGGGACAAGCAAGGCTGTAGATATTTCCTATAACATGTAAATAAACATATAACAGCTTTTTTACTGTTGTATTACTCTGCTTGTCTGTGTTGGCTACAGAGAATTTGCATTTTATAGTTCACTACATTGTAGCCAAACCATTTTCATTGGTGGCCAAAAAACAAACAAAATCTGTCCGTGTCTGCTTGTGTATACTATCAGAATGCCTGTTATTACCTGTGTGACTGAACTGCGATTGTGTCATAATTCTTAAATAAGAGATA
The DNA here is from genome assembly GCA_036877585.1 of Botia kubotai. Taxonomy (NCBI): domain Eukaryota; kingdom Metazoa; phylum Chordata; class Actinopteri; order Cypriniformes; family Botiidae; genus Botia; species Botia kubotai. Next base: position 9,956 of record JAZGTI010006678.1, on the reverse strand, counting down.
CGTTTTTATTAGGTGTTTGTGAAACCTGCTGTTTATTTTACCCAATATTTATCGAATGAAATGGTTAAAACTTCTGTTATTTGACTGAACAGGCACAGTTACCAGCACATGAGGATCAAAACAGCCAAATATCAGCTGGCAAACTGGCCTGGTCGAAATTTCAGTCTATTACTGACATCATGCTCACATAACAGTGTTACTTTATAAGTTGGAAATAATTTTTTTGTAATGTTGTTTATCTGAACTGACATATACGGCTTCAGGTATGTTTATTTTTACCCCGCTGCTCAACAACAAGATACAAGTATGAATAAAATGACTTGATTTTCCTGTTTTCAGAAATGTGGCAGATGAAGAAGAGCATTCAGGCCATTAAAGTGTTTAATGTCATCACAGACGGGCTGCATCCATAAAGACAGCACAGCGGGGATGTGTGGCTTAAGTGTCGCCGCTGCTGGTTGGCAAACCCTGACACCTCGTTAAAAAGCCAGTTAAGGGTGATGTTAACGTAATCGAGCATCATTAGAGCTCTCCGCTCTGATCAGAGAGGGACAATTACCCCATCCCATCAGCGCTGATAAATGCGCTCGTATTAACCATCCTCTGATGAAACATACAGACACGCTTATACTCAGTCACAAACGTTCTGCTATTCACCCAACAGACTGCTGCAGCTCTCCATCTGTTTTATGTTACTTTATTCCTTCATATAACCCACAAATTAAACGCCCTTCCCCCACTCATTCGGTAAACCACTGTGCTTTGTTCACGAGGACAAATAAGAGACGGCGTGCAAATAAACAGTGGCACATCTCATTAAATTGTCTGCAACGTGCCGATGCTGTGCCGCACTCTCCGTTATCAGCAGAGACAGCGGTTACGTGAACTGTTTCGAACTTGTCAGTGGCGGATCCTAATTGCCTGCTACAAAACGGGGGTTGAGAAATAGACGGCTTTCCCTGAGAGAGTTCCAGGGCAGCTCGTAAACGCTCCGACAGAAGAGACGACACGCTTGTGTGCCGATGACATCTGGAGGAAACGTCTTTATTGACAGGGCCACATCGTTGCGTGAGACTCAAACAATCAAGCCATGGCTGTCACGCAAACACACTTCTTAATTTCCATTAATGACTTCATCACAGTCTTCACCTTGCTATTAAACACGCATGTAAAACAAGCTCAAAGCTGCCCGTGCGGGAACTTTTCGTGTGTGTGGGTACCTGTAGCTGTCCGTTCATGGAGCTCAAGTCTTCAGCTTTTTTCTCCAGACTCTGCACCCACACTTTCCTCTTTTGCCTGCAGCGAGACGCGGCAGCTCTGTTTCTTTCCAGAAACTTTCGTCTTTTCTCGTCTGGGTCCTCACTAGTGGTTCTCCGTCGCCGACCACCTGTACTTGTCGTGTGCCGGGCTGGTGGGGCTGGAGACATCTACACACCCATCAAATACATACGTTACAAAAATAAATGCATTACATTTATTACAATGACACTAGCAGCACCCTCACTCACATTAGAAGAAACATAACACACAGCCAAGTAGTCTAGTAGAAGTAATAAATATAACTAATTATAACTAATACAATATAACTGAATAAAACAAATGTAATAAATCTAACATCAATATCCAAGATAAAATATGCAACAAACACATACAGACTAAACAACCACAGTATAAAAACAGCATGCTAATAAACATGAACAATTGCAACTTACATCTTAGTTACTAATCGTTTAGTAACATTTTTATCACGTTCATTCAGGATCCAACATTTTGCCAAAATGTTCATTTTCAACAGTTTAATTTAGGCAATTTTATTACTTTACGTTTTTACTTAACTACTTTACGTACAGACTGACATAAAAACATCAAGACTCATTATAATTTTGCTTATGTGGCCTCATGACAATGTCACCACAGAGTTCTGCAATTACAACAATTTAAGGTAGAAAAGAAAAAACATCTTTGCTAAACTTTGGACTGTTAATCCATGGAGGTGTTTCATGTAATCATTGACCTTTTTTTAATAAACCATTTACAGTGTCAAATTTTACCGAACTAAAATGTTCATTTTGGGCCGCATGTTAATTATTGCAAGACAGTTCAAACGCAGCCCTGTTTATAACTCAACTTCACAGGAGACAGTACATACAGGAGTTTCTGTGGTGGATGTGGCTGGCTGATGTAGTGACTTTGGGCAGGGCTCCTCAGCTGGTGACTGGTCTGGGGGCGAAGTCTGGCTGGCTGAGCTGCACTGGATGTCACCTGCATTGCCATTGGTTACCTGAGGAAGCTGTTGACTGAGGGCCGCCTTCAGCTTCTATAGATGAAGAAGACAGGAGAGAATTAGAAGCCAAACATCAACACTTAAAATGCCTGCACTGCCCACACAGCAAATCGAATCATTAAATTAACACACATTTGCCACAGAATCTGATGCATACCACACACAAAAATGACACAACAGGTTAAAATTAGTTTCAATCTGATTGGCTGACCAAGGTTATTTATTTATATACATATATATATATATATATATATGTGTCTGCCAGGAAACAAAGTCTTGGTTAAAAAGTACCAGTCAGCTACACCACAGTGCTTTTGTGCGCTCTTTTGCGTTCGGCTACATTGAGAACTTTTTGCATGATTTTACCCTAAACGTCACATTAAAACTGACAGGTCACGTGAAAGTCAAGCAGGCACTTCCTGTCAAAGTGGGCAGTTTTGGCCAGAATACAGTGCAATGTGCACCAGACGTTATGCCAAAAGTCAAAGATTTGTCTAAGTGTAGTGCATTTAACGGTAAAATCTCCCTGTCTTCAGCACTTTTATATACCTGTAGGAGCGAAATGAGAGAAAGTGCTGTCTTACTCTCTCAGAGATCAGGAGGCTAAACTCCATTAGAAAGATGCGAGAACTGAAGATTAGAATAATTAACTTCCACAGAAAACCAGAGGCAAGGATTAAAACAACATATTCATCACAGCTTTAAACAGATGCTTCCCTCCGAGCTCTTCCACAGGAGTAAGAGCTGTTGTAGCTAATTCCCTATTCCTCAGAGACCTCCGTGATTTTCTCTTGTCAGGGAAATCTGCCTTCCCTGGCGTACTGTAGCGTGTACAGCACAGAGACTTCCTCAGCGCTAAGTGCTTTTCTCTTCACTGTGAGCAACCCCCATTATTGACAACATCAGGACTGGGCAATATAAAAACAATAATATAAGAGTATATTTTATGTATAGTTTATGACATGTGCGCATTTGGTCAGAGACACCATTTTAAACAAAACGTCACTGTAGCTAATTCAAATTCAAAATATTTTTTATTCCATGCTGCATTTTAGTAAATATCAGAAGGAATAACAATTTACAATATATAGGCTAGTAATAAACAGCAATATTAACCAACTATTTTTACTAAATAATTTTACTATAACACTATTTTACTACAAACATTTTTGAGTGACGATGGAATTGAGTCATTGAACTAATTAGTGGTGTGGTAATATATTATAATATTTTTGTTTTGGTGCTGTCACGGGAAGAAGATAATACTAAATCGCATAAATATTAAATTGCTCAGCCCTAATAAACGTGTGGGTATCTGTTACACACATGTATGTGTATGTACACACACAACTATATTCTGGAACCCCAGAAGCAGTCTAGCGTGAGAATTAACAAACACCCCCACAGCGGGTGAGGTGTGTACCCACAACCACAGGGATGGAAGAAGCATTCATTTTTATGGATAAACCAGAAAAGGACATTAATTGAACAGTTATCCTCAGCAGGCCTATCTATCTAGTGAATCAGTTTATAGAGCAATACCCTTCTCCACATATCTACATGACTAAAAGAGACAGATTCAAATGAAAGCAGTCACACAGAGGCTGAAAGAGAGGAGGACTGAACGAGAGTGAGACTGAGGGCCAGTCAGATTCATAATTCATATCCATGGCAGCCCCATCGAAACAGTACCCCTCTCCATCTCCAGGGCTTGTTTCTACCATCTGCTCCTTTATTACTTATCTTTATTTTGCAACTAATTAACAGCATAATCTTCTAAATTCAGCAAGTTAATTATCATTATTGTGGTCTTTGCAGCATCATCAGTCCTTGTAAAGTGCCGTGTCTATGTGGCTGGGGAGCAAGCGAGCGAGAGAGAGGTGGGGGGGGGTTGCTCATTAGATGTTTTCTGATGAGTTGAGCTTTTGGGAGTGTTTTCTGTAGATGGTGGATGGGTGAGTACGTCTGCATGTGTTTGTGTGCTCTGTGCATGTTACGCATGTTGGCCCATGGAGAAGGTGTGTTTCTGGGGTTGTTTAGAGGCTTGTAGACAAATAGTAATATTTGTGTAACAAACTATGCCTGGAACTCATTTCTGTTTCAGTGAAAGAAAATTACCAACCTTCAGAAAATACTTATTTTTTACCAGAGAAGATCAAACTACATATTACAGTTGTGTTATTTTCTATTTAATTTAAACACATTCACAAACATTTTAAGGTTGTTTGGTGGTGTTTGTGTTAGTGCAATTTATGACACTTAACATGTTTAATTTTACTGCAAATGAATATAGTTTTTAAATACCGGTTATTGGAGTTGATTACTAATAATCATTATTGGCCTGAACAAACCATATTGGTTGACTCCTCATTTATTGCAAGAAAAATGGTTATTGGATATAAATAAAGGTTTATCATTTATTATAAAGCTAAAATTGCCAGCCCCTACTGAGTAATAGCTTAATGTAGGCTAATGTTTAAGAATTTAATTTACTGAATTTGTGTCAATTTGTAAGAATTTCTGGCATTACCTTTTGAATGAAGGAAGGTCCTAGCAGACAAAAAATATCATATGCTTAGCATTTTACAGCAAAGATGTCCAGGAAAGACTTTTTGTGTAAGTTAGTTTCAATGCCTGACCCTAATAAGTTGGTTTAATTAGGGCCGGTTATTGATGCAAATTTCTTGATTCTATTCTTTTGTATATTTCATTTTTAATGAACGCTCTGCTTACTAATATTCTCTCTCAGTTAATGCTGTTAATTTGTATTCAATTTATTTCATAAGACTTTTATTATTTTGATTTGAAAGTGTTAAAAAAACGTACTAATGTCTTGTAATTCCATCAATCACACACACATGTTGGCATATGTGGTTTATGAGGACTTTCCATAGCCATAATGGTTTTTATACTGTACAACTGTATATTCTATACCCTGACCCTAAACCCAACCCTCACAGAAAAATGTTGGCATTTTTAATTAACAAAAAAATCACCATTTAGTATGTTTTTAAGCGATTTGGTTTATGAGAACACAGGAAGTGTCCCCATAAACCATGTTTACATTGTGTGACACATGTCATTATCCACATTTGTGTCCTTGTAACCACATATTCAAACCCAACCCCCCCCCCCACACACACACACTTCAGACTGTTGCCCTCTAGTGCTTTTATAACAGAACTACATGTAATAAAGCTCTATGTTGTGCCATGTTGTGGACTGTACACCCTCCAGTCCCTCTGGGCTAAAGCAAAATTAGCTTACACTGAAAAACAATTACTAATGAGACACACGTGAATGTGCAATGTAAACTCGAGAGATGAGGATATTACCATTTTGGCTTCTGATTGGACAGGCTGTGGGGAGGAGGGGCCAGGGATACCAGGGACACTAGGCACTACGGTGACTGGTCTGATTAGCTGAAAATCACACAAATATAGAAGAAACGATCAGTAAATGACCAGTTACAAAATACACAAAACAGCTCCCTCGTCATCTCACAAACACAAAGGAAGAGCTCTGCATGTCTCTGGTGGGCCTGCTGAAAGCAATTAAAACTAAGATGCTTTTGGGATGGTAATAGCATGGTACTTTGATATATAACATGATAAGGTACTATGACAATACTATTGTCATAGTATACTTACTATGGTACTAAGTATACTGAGGTATACTATGGTACTATGGCAAACATAGAAACCCAAGATTTGTTGTTGCTAACGCAAGTGTTTTCATTTGAGCTACAGGATAGCCATACCATGTTTTGATATATAGCTTGGTACAGTGATATTCATATACCATGTTATGTACATGACACATCAAGTCACTTAACAATATCATAGTCCATGTTTGAAAATATGGTAATATCATTGTACTTCTTATTAGCAGAAGAATAAGAGTGTTTTCACACCTGAGCATTTGTTTCGAAACCTGGTTGGTTTTCCCCCTTGGTTCGGTTCGTTTAGGCATATGTGAACATGGCAATCGCGCTCGGATCAGCACCAAAACAATCGGTCCTCGGCCCGATTGCAAACGAACTCTGGAGCGGTTCACAATAAGTGTGAACGCAATCCGACACATCGGATCAACAAACCATATTTCTTTATATAATAGCAGCATGCATAAATGCACATTTTTCACAATGATACCCATAAAAATGTTTTTTTAATAAAATGGTTTACTTAAATGAAAAATTATGTTTACTTACCACATTTAAATAATCGACACGCTGCAATTTAGGAAAGCAAATACTATACCTGTGCAATTATTATATCAGTATTACTAAGCAGCGTGCGTCATTGTGTTGCTTGGCAACTATTATGCTGAATCATTTCAGTCAACGCCATTGAAAACCAAAGCGCGTCTTTTCCTAAAATGTCTTCTAATTGCTCTTCTCTGCAATAGGTGCATGGTAAGAATGTTGTTCCGCCTAAGTTTTGATTCCTGCCCAAAATAATGAACTAATATAACAGCAGCTACCAAAAAAGCCGCAATAATCCTGCGAAGGTGCTGTCTGTGCATCCTGACGGATGGATGACAACTTTGAGCGGAAAACGGGAGAATAAACAGATGCACTCTGACCAATTATAAGGAGAGTTTACTCACACATGACTTGTATTAAGCAAGTTTGGTCCGTTTGGAAATATTACTTTGTGAATGCCAACTGAACCAAGATAAAATTGCAACATTGTAGCAACTTGGAACAACCCAATTGATTTAAAGGTGTGAAAACACCCTAAGAGAAATTACTCCTGCCCCCCCTCTTTTTTTTTCTTTCTCTCTTGTTGAAAGTCTAAGGGACACAATCATGTGTTTCGCAGTGTTCTGTACAGATCATCCAGCCCACACACACTATGAAAACACTACAGACACACAGCAAAAAGAAATCTCTTCTAAAAACTACTGATATGAATTTTTAAAATGAAATATTCTATCCAGTATAAATTTCTAATGCCAAAGTTAACTGAATTCATTTCAATTCAATTCAATTCTTCAATTCTATGTACAGCTCTCCAATGTCTTTTATTTCAAAAGAGCAAGAAACCTTTTTAATCAAATAACCCCTTTAAAAACTGTTGCTCTATAATCAATAATATAATCACATCACATCACATGAGCATTCTGAACACATGTAGATGAGAGGAGGGTGTGTGAGTCATCATGAGTGTGTCTGTGAGTGAGTCTGTGTGTTTGTGTGCATGTGTGAGGGTGTAGATGTGTGCGTTTATGTGTGTATCTGTGTCAGTGCGTGTACAATACTAGTCAAAGGTTTGAAAACATTTAATTGTTTCTCATGATCTTAAAAATCGATTAATCTGAAGCTGTTTACTTAAATGTTTAAACTTATTTTAACATTACATAATTATTACATAATTATAATATTACAAATATAATATTAATTTCTGTCATTAGAAAATTACAATTTTATTATTTTTTTAAATGAATGATTAGGACTAAATAGTAAAGATAAATCAGGCAGAACCAGAGCCTTTTCTTCAATACTGTTTAAAATCATCTCAATGTGACACTTTAAAGAAACTGAATGACAAAATGTCAAGAAAACATTTTTGTAATTCTAGAGTGTGACTACATTGAAAATGCTAGAATATAAACTAATTACATTTATTTTGAAGTGTCTTTAGTCACAACATTTTTCTGTCAGAAAATGCAACACTTCTCAGAAAATTGTTGCAGTTGCAAATGTTTTGGTACTCACGTTTATTTTTTGTTTGAATTGGAACAACACAAAAAAAACAAAGGGAACAGAAGAAAAGTCAAATCTGATACAATTTCACACAGAACCCAAAAAATGCATAGGACAAAATTATTGGCACCCTTAACTTATATTATTTGGTAACACCCCCTTTTAAAAAAATAACTGAAATCAATCGCATTCTGTAACCATGAATGAATTTCTTACACCTCTCTACTGGAATTTTGGACCACTCTTCTACTGCAAACTGCTCCAGGTCATTCAGATTTGAAGGATGCCTTCCCCCAACTGCTGTTTTGAGATCTCTACACAGGTATCTGGACTTGTCCAGATCTGGACTCATTGCTGGCCATTTCAGAACTCTCCAGCGCTTTGTTTGTAACCATTTGAGTGCTTTTTGAAGTGTGTTTCGGGTCATTGTCCATTTGAAAGACCCATGACCTCTGGTGGAGACAGTTTTCTGACATTGGCCATTATGTTCACTCCAAAATTCTTTGGTAATCATCAGATTTCATGATTTACACAGTCAAGTCATCTAGTGCCAGAAGCAGCAAAGCAACCCTAAAATATCTTTGAACCTCCACCATGTTTGACTGTAGAGACTGTGTTCTTTTCTTTGAAAGCCTCATTTATTTTTCTGTAAACAGTGCCATGATGTCCTTTACCAAAAAGCTCCACTTTTGTCTCATCTGTCCACAGTATGTTCTCCCAGAAGAATTGTGGTTTTCTCACATAAGTTTAGGCAAACTCCAGTCTTACTTTTTTATGCCTTTGTGTTCATCCTGGGTCTCCTACGATAATGTCCCTTTTCATTCAGATGGTAACAGATAGTGCGAGCTGACACTGTTGTAGTGTTGTCAAAAATATTGATATTTTGATAAATATCAATACTGAAATATATGAAATGGTACCAATACTCATTTCCTGAAGTATCGATACACTTAATGGCAGCCTAGCTTTAGTGCTTTCACTCAAAATTTTGGTGAATTGACACACAGCACACGTGACCGCAGTGTCTGTCTCGTCTCCTTCACTCTGGTGAGTGCGGGGCCGGTGAGATGGTGAGTGAGGGGCCGCGACTGGTTTTGGTTGAAAAAGAACACAGCGGAAGTGCTGACTGCAACTATTTTAGATTTGAGGCAAATGAACACAGAAAAGCAAAAGACACAAGCACGCCAATATACAAGCGTTGTTACAAAGCAGTGCCAACACCACTAATTTAGCACCTGAAAGACCCGGAGGTTGGAAACTGCTCTCATTTTAACATTACTGAAATATTAACCAAGATGGCCCAGTATTGTTGTTGATACGAGTGTCCTCATGTCGTTCCAGTGAGGTTTGTTTTCGCATGTGATGCATCTTTGCGCATCCGTGTTTACTATAGCGCTCTGTTTATGTGCGTCGATCAATGAACATATGTGAATGCAAAATTAGAGTCTGTTCATCATATACATTGTGACGAGTCTTACCGGGTCTATCAGCGTCGCCCTGGTGGCCGACGCGCCGCACCTGCCCGAGCTCATCACCGGCGGACCGGGCACAGCTGCGCCGCATCACCCTGCGGCTTTAAAAGGCCACCGCCTCCCGCCCACGGGAAGAGAGCGAAGTCTGGAGGTGATCAGAGCCGTATGAATGTTGCTTTTCCCCCGTGTCTGCAGAGAGCAGCGAGTGACCGTAAGCCGCACTGGGGAGCACGCGCCACCGCGCACTCGCACCGACAGAAGGGACGCAACACCGAGCACAAGCCACACCAGCCGCACCAGCACCAGCAGCCTGCCCGGCTGCTCCCCCCCTCACACTGCACCCCGTTCCTTCAATAAATCCACCCTCCGGGGCTTTTTCTCACCGCCTGCCTTGTTGCGTGATTCTTCACCCGTGACATCTGGTGGAGAATGTGGGCAGCTTAGTGAAGAGTCACCAACAAGAGCAGGTACCCCCACTAAAACACTCTTTTTT
>JAZGTI010006677.1:2216-22980 GCA_036877585.1 Botia kubotai | reverse complement strand
GAGTATAAATTATTAATTAAAATGATTAATTATTATTTAATTAAATTAACTTGAAATCTTAACAAAATCTTAACAAATTGGCCTATGTATCAACTACCATCATGAATGAGAAACTACAATAATTAATTAAGCTTTTAAACCTTTTGGTTAAACAACAAAGACAATAACTTATATTTACAGAATACATGAATCTTGACTGTGTGGATTAATAAAACTTTACATCAAAAACATTCACCTCTGCTCTCGACTCTATGCTCGAAAAGTCCAAACAGGACATGACATCCCAGACTAACCTGACAGGTTCACTTCTCACCAAAAGTGACACCTGCTAATGCCACTCCACTCAGCTTTCAGTTGCTGTGGGAACCAGTAAAAAGTGTAATGATGGCAGGTTTAACGCAGTATAAGAGCAGTAACGCGTGTAAGAGAGGGCAATGATCTTGAACCCACTTCTCTCACGGGAACACGCTAATGTGCTAAGGAACGTGCTAATGTGCTATAGTCTGTCTGCTAAGCAGCAAGTGACTGTCAACACTGAAATCTCACCCATTTAGAGATCCTAATGTGAGAGATAAGCCCACAACAGCAGGAGGGAGTAGACGAACATCTCTGAAAAAATAGATCCGATCTTGGGAGTTGTGTGGGATGAGACGAGGGAATTGTGTGCGAGACGGGCTTTTTAGAAGAAAAGTGTTCCTTCATGTAAAATACCCTTTCTTCCATCCACTTACTCGCTGGCATTTTCAGCAGTCTTGTGCGAGCGTGGACCATCGTTGGGGTCAGTCCTTTAAAGAGGCCTATTCAGTAATCACAGGTGCTCTTCAGACGTACGTCTCAAAAGAAAGAGGTGTTTTTTAAAGCTTCCTCATTTTTTTGCGTCCTGTCGGATGAAATGCAACGACCTTGGGAGTCAAATAAATCTGTATGTGTCTGTCAGCCACAGACACAGACAGCGTTGTGTCCTCTGAACACAAATGGGATGGAGATTGTTCTGGCCCATGGGGCAGCTCTGAAGAAGCTGATGGCATTGCGGGAGCGCGGAGGAAACCACGCCGCCACAGTTGTCTTGAGGCAGACGGACGACTGTAATCAAAGTGAGAAAGACTTCTGTCCAGATTACAGTCTTCAATCAGTCAGCCAGGGAAATGATATGTACATCATCCTCTGTATGGAGGGTGCTGCCTCATGGACATTACTTGCGTCAACCTTGCCAAAGACATGATGGGAGATCTGGAGAACCATCGGCCACCTGTCATTCTAAAGGAAAGGGCTTCGATTTCATTTCTCTCAATGAGTTCTCCCAGCAACTGTCGCCATGGGGACCCTCTCCTGACCTCCTTCGATTCAGAGGCTGACACCATTTAATGTACATTTCCACAAAACTGAGGCGATTTTTGCCGCTCTCCTCACCGGCAGAAACTCTTGCTGTCTTTCAATCAATCGTTTCAGAGGTACTCGCAATTTCTCTGAGGGAGGGCAGTGAAAAACTGAGCTGTTAGACAGACTAAATGGAAATGAAATATGGAAAATAGCTACATATACATATGAGCAGCGTGTGTTGATGCCAAAGGAAAACAGAACATTTTTGTTTGTTTTTAGAATCTAAAACTGCATAACTGACAAAACTATAGTCTGAATGGAAATAAAAAACCTACATTTTTACATACTCTGGAAAAAATGTGAATGGGGCTTGCCCGTGCAAAACCTGTGACCATGATACCATGGTGTTGTGGGTGGTTGGCAGGACACTGCTATGCTGTTTTTAGCACATTACATTTTAGCACAAGTCCTCAGAGTGGAACCCACCCCCAAGTCTCTTTTGCTTCTTTTCATCTGCCAGCCTGAAAGTGTTTGTTCTAAGCATTCAGTCACTGAGAAAAAGATTTTTTGTTTAGTCAATAATCAAGTACCAGATTTGCTCAAATTCCTAACCATAAATAAGAGAAACAGCAATGGGAATGCTTGCCCAACATCACAAAAAATTGTGAAACAAAAAGTATTTCAGATTCTGTCAGCAGGTGTCCAAATGTATCTTTTACAACAAACAGAAAGGTGCTCTTCAAACAAAGACCCAAGACGCAGGCAAAGTATCACTTAAACAAACAACGATAACAAAAACCAAACTATTTAAATTTTCTTCCCTGCAAGAGTAGAGAGATACAAAACCTGTAATTTCCTCTGAAACAAGCACCTAATTAGACCCTGTGAATAGAACACACCTCTTGGCCAGAGCAAAACACATCAAGCAGTTGCAGCTCAGGAGTGTTTTCATATTCCCCCTCCCTCTTTTTAAAATTCCCCATTTCTCAATCTCGTGTCCACCCAAACACCTCAGTTTAATGCAGATTATAAATAATGGCAGGAAACTTTCAGGCAGATACAATCTACAGCAAAGCTTTCTGGGACTGCTGGAGCATCTTTGCATAATACCCACCTTGCCTCAACCTCCACTGGTACCCCACCACATTGAGATGACCAGTTTTAAACACACTATAACCTGGACAACTCCAACAGAGATTCAACGAGCTATTCTTTTTCTCTCACTCACTCATTCACTCCCACCCACACACACCCTTGAGTTTAGCAGGCACTGTAGAGGAAGGTCACACAATTGTCTCTGTGAAAACACTGACCTACTGCAAAACTGGCCATATTCAGCCATGGGGGGTGGGGGGGTGGGGAATATCAGGTTATTGAGTTGGTCCATGCTGAGCTACAAGCCCATGGAAAACGCTTAGCTTCAACATACACAAGTTCTGCAGATGATCAAGGACATGTGTGCTGTGAATGCTAAGAACTCTCTCTCTCTAAAGGTACTTAGAGGAGAAACAAACTGCCAAACTCACAGCTGTAGATTGCTGGAATGTTCTGATTCAGTTGGTTTGATCTACATGTGTAATTAATAGAGGCTCATTTTAGAATCTGACCTCAGAACAGTATCAGGATACATAAGTTCTTATTTCAAGACCCAATGAAATGTGATAAATACAGTTTTCTCGTGTCTTAATGTTATTCCTATTGAAACAGGAAGTTTGTGAGAGTTTGGAGAAGAGGGCATCCAGGTTATTGAAGGATCTTCACTTCCAGGGTTGCGCTATAATACCTGCATACTGATCATCATCACGAGTTTGTCAGAACACAATTTTTTTTAATGTATATCAACAAAGTTCCCTTATATGGTGTAGGGTTGATTTAACAGATTTTGGTTACTTTTTGTTCTGTTTTCCTAGAATAGAAACTGAGCATTTATTTACCTAAAGATACTTTAGTTAACTTTAAGGGATTCAAAGCTAATAGATATTCACTATAAACTCAGTTTTGATTTAAGCTTTTGTTGGGTTCTATAAATTGCATGCAGAGGTGATGTGGCACTGTTTAACTTTACTACCCTATATTTATTCATAAATATTAAAGCACCTGCATCACTGATGTATAAAGGACAGGTTACAGATATAAGATCAGGATGCTGATATCTGTACATGCAGGATAGTGGGATCCGCATGGCACATGTGCAAATATACATTAGGCCTTAATATAAACACATTTACCAGAGCTGAGAGACACCATGGGTAAAACCGTGTGAATAGCACAAAGTGGCTGAATGAACAGAGAGCACATGGCACATGAATGCAGCTCTCAGAACGATTCTTAAGACCCTTCTCACAAAGTTGTTGCTCTTTCAGTATCATTGAATAGTGGCCATTTTAGGAAATTACCTCCTCATATTTAACCACCTCAAAAGTGTCAGAGAAGGAAGAGAGAGCAAGAGCGAGGGAGGGAAAAAGGGAGAGACAGAGAGCGAAAAAGAGAGGCATTTAGAGTAAATAGAAGAGACCAAGATGAAACCTTAGGCTTTTTGGAATGATAAATATAATAAAATAAACCATTTCTACCAACTGCTCTCATTACAGCCCTGTTTTAGAAAAGCCACTTCTCTCAGCAATATCACATTGTGTCACAAATTCAGGAGAAAATGCCTTTGTTATTGCGGTGTGTCTACCAGATCTTCACAGTTATCTTATGTAGTTTGTACATGAATTGAAATAAAAAAGTGGAAGCCCTGGTTCAATTTCTCAAATTCTAAGTGAGAAGGCCGGTCCGGGACCAACACTTCACAAAGAGTGTGAAGGCATATGGCATATCACAATAACAAAATTAAAATTAATTAGTGACAGATTTAGAGTCTGATCCACAGAGTATCTTTTGACTCCCAAACTGAACCAGTCGGAAAGACAGATGCTTTTATCTGCGCGGTCCAGCAGAAAGCGCTCCGTCCACACCAGAGCGATTCACTTATCAGCGCTGCAGCGCGGCAAAAGCCGCATCGATCCGCTAGCACTGCCCGCTGCTTTTACAGCAATGTATCAGAAGACGCAGACACCAGAAAGACCTCATCCAAACAAAACTCACCTATCAGCCTGGACTGCTGATGCTTTTATCTATCAGCACAAAGGTGAGAGGCCACGTGCGCACAGCCCCACCACGTGGAAGGCAAGCGAGGAATTGTGGGAAACTTACGAGTAATGGTTCGACCCATTGGGGTGTCTCCATTTAGCGGAAAGGTGAGGATGAGATGATTCATGGACACTGTTTCAGTATTCACCCCTCCCCACCTTCAGACTATTACAATATTCAGATTACCGTGCACTGGAAATTAATTGGACTAATTAACATACAAGTAAATGATGATACCGTTAACACATTTCATTAACTCAAACTGTCATTTCATGTTCACCGTGCTCTCCGTATTGCATTACAATGAATTGAATTCATTATATTATGCAAATGAAAGGTGGCAAGAAATGGACGGCTCCATATGAACGCTAATATAGTCTGTTTTCACTGGATGTCTGAAACAAATCAACTCAAATTCACAAGCATGTGCTTTTCACTTTGATTTGACAGATACAAGAGTTCAGTGAGCACACCTTTGATTATGTGCAGGCCACAACCGTTTGATTCATAAGAAAATCATACAGGACAAACTAATTAAAGGCAAAATGTCAGTGGGTAGTTAGCTGACATGACATGTCAAGCAGTGACATCAGTGGGGCATGGTTTCCACATCTGAAGCGTTTAAACAGCATTTTGCTGGCTCTTTTATAATTATTATAGATGCAATTTGTATGAGCCTACATATCAATGCAGAGCCTACGTTATGTTTTTGTACTTTCACAAAATACCTCAGTCAGTTTTTATAACTTTAAATGAATTGAAAGATATTGGGATATTTTAATGTATTTGGTATACGACATTTACTGAAAAATACACACTTTCCCTCATACGTTACAGCATTTACAATTGATGTTATTTGTCTACTTGAGGTACTGATGTTATTTAGTACCTGACGTCTAACTTAGCCTAGGGTTTCATTTTGTAAATTGTAAACGTCCAATATTTTACTGTATATGTTTTATGTATGTGCTGCTTTTGCATGTTGTGTTGTGTACTATTGCAAATCCCTTATAGCCCTGTCCCATAAGATGTTGTCTATTATATGCCATCCTTATGTAAGCTGGAATGCTTATATTTTGCTCAACAATTTTGTGGCTTTATCGGTTCAGTCAGCTCTTTGTTCGTAAACATAATTAGTTAATTACGTAATTAGTCTTATCCCACACATATTATTTACAATAATACCATTAACATGTCCGACATTTGTTCTGTGTTTTATTATTATTCTTTGTTTTTTATGTAAAGCTGCTTTGAAGCAATGTAACATTGTAAAATGTGCTATATAAATAACATTGAATTTAATTTAGTAATTTATTTTCCACAGCTGGATTTACTAGTCACCAAAAACAATACAAAATACTATGATAATAAAATGTTAGATAGTTTTAAACCTCATAAAGGAAATTGCGGTAAGTATATTTCTAAATTGAAAAAGGAAAAAACGTATTTTTACATGCGATTAAAGGGGGGTTGAACAGGTTGACGTTTCTGTGCGATCCCTCTTTTATAAATGTTTTAACGCTATATCAGAGAAGCTTCCATGGTCAGAGATTCAGCTGGATGCTCTGCGGGTCCTGCTGCTGCAGTGACATCTACTGGACTTTATATACGCAAAGGTTACGCATACATTTCTAGGGTTTATAAAGGCAACCGTTTCAAACATGGCAGAGGTATAAAACGTGGATGAATGTAACATTTGTATGCTCTAATAGTATTTTGGACTGCATAAATACACTTATGCAATCTGTTATTTATAGTTTCTAATGCAAGAATGTGGGTAGTTGGCATGACAGTGTCCTGCAGTGATATGGAACTTTAAAAAATGATATTTTCATAGTAGATTATACAGTACATTTATATAATATACAAAAAAAGAAGAAAACTGACAACCAGAGGATTCTGTTTAATCATTTTAGTGTGAAATAAACAGCTGCCCTCAAAAGTGGGCATTGTACAAGTCTGATGCTGTCTTGGAGAAAAGACCAAATAGAAATATAACAGAGACATGATGAGATGCGATATTTATAATGAACAAACTCAAACTAGACATCACAAACTAGGAAAGTGCTAGAAAATGCTATTCTGGATCATTGTGACAGATGTACAACCCTCAACAAATCACAAAACAAAACAGTGTTTCATTATGTCATTTACCTGCTGGGCCTTTTTAATCAAGCCATGAGAAAATATAGGTCAAACAAACCGGATAGTGTACAAACCTACTGACTATGGGAGGTATAAAACAAAGACTAAAATTGGCAACAGAAACTGAAAATAATTTAATCGAGAGACCATAATTGGATGAAGGAATAAAAACAAAACAGATAACAGGAGAATAACTGTACAGTACCAAGTGGAAACAAAGCCATACTTATACATGAACAGACAGCAATGAGTCTCCCCTGACAACCTGCAGTGTTTTAAAAAAAACATTTGTTATCATTGTCCCTGTTGCTCATTGTTATACGATCTCACTCTGCTTGCAAGATGTCTGATTATGATGTCAGAGCCTCTACATGGCTACATTAAGCAGATGGAAACCTTCACAAAGGAGTTCAAAAACCTTCCCAAAAAGGAAACACCTGATACAACCATGAACGTTTTGCCTAAATGACCCTCCCAGATCCAAGACATGTTGACCACAGCCGCGAAGGGCAAGGTATTGTCCCACAAAGCATTTGGTTGTTTAACAGTATTGTTGCTGTAGAACTTTAACCTGGCACCAGTGTTTTGACACAGCTCATGTAGAATGATGCCAAAGACTAGGCTGCTCTTTTGGTCCTGAAACACAATTCCAAAGACTGATGGACATAAAAGAAACAGTTTTGTTCTCTTACACTTTATCAAAGAGTGTGATCAAGTTTAATTTGGCAAACTAAAAAACAATTCATTTCATTCAAACAATTCTTGACTGTGATTATAGCATAGTTCTTTAAAAAATGTTAAGTCAAAAGGTAGTTTGTCCTTAGAAAATCAATTGTATGCGCCACAAAGCCAGATTACAATGTATATAAATACAATTTTTGCTCAAAAAGACTTAATTTGCAACAAATGCATACTAAAGATCTGATCGATAGTCAGTTTGAGAATTATAATACATAACATGTTTAATTACATGATTGTTTGTTTTTATGTTCCCAATAAGTTGGGCCTGGGTTTCCCTACACAACACAAAACTACATAAAATAAGAACTAATTTTCAAAAGGGCATCAGAGACATTTTAAGACTTAACTAGAGACCTTTAGAAACTTAGCTAACTTCACTCACGCTTGATCTCCCTCTTCGAATTAAGCACATACACCACTAACATCACCTATAGTTACATTACACTGAAGGAACTATTCACCCAGGAAGGTGAACAGTTGTTCATCCAAAGGAATCTGTCATCTCACTTTTTCACACACATACACGCAGTTGGTGGTATTATCATGGACCTACATGAAAACTCAAAGTGACCACGTATGGTCTTCACAAACAGCTATTGTATGGTTTTACAAGACTTCATTCAGAGCACCAGTTCTTTGGACTAGTTTTTTTGTGTAAAATTTCTAAATGTGATCACTAAAAACTGTTGTTACATTTTGCTACATAAAGATTATGTTGTAGTTCCCAAACATATCTTTTTAAAAAGCATACAGGTTTGGACTGACATGAGGGTGAGTAAATAATGACAGATGTTTTTTGTGAACTATACCTTTATCATTAACTACCAGTGGTCATCACTGCTTCATCCTTTATACAACATAATTACACCCAGTCCAACAAGTACATACTGAAACACACCCATGATAAACTCCAGCTTTGTGCACCAAAGCTTATAATACAATATAAGGCATTTCAGTGTTGTATGTGAAAAGAAATAATACTTCCCCGATAAAAAGACGACCAAACCCCCTAATAGTTCTATATTTGTAAAATATATATATATATATATATATATGCATGTATATATATATATGCATTCAGGTAAATGTACATATTTGCCTAAAGGTGGGTAAATATGTAAAGGTATAAAAGCAAAGTATATAAGTGTGGAACTGATGCTGTCGAGATGAACTCTGACGCTGCAGCAAACGATGTGACATCATAAAGAAAGAGGTGGAGCCTTAGCAGTCCAGCACAATGTTCAGTTTCATCCCACAGCAGCGGTGCCTCACGCCTCTGCACCACACAGTCATGTGATCACTCAGCTGTGTCCCCTGCAGGCACAGACACCAGCTGCAGTGGAATCTCGGCTGAATTCAGCTGGTCCTGTGAACTAGAGGTGTTGACCGTAGCACTGACGGTGGCCAGGCCTTGCACAGCACCTGGCTGGATGTTGGTGAGAATGAGTGTGGTACCCCCTGCCGTGATGACGCTGTCTGAGGACATGGCCCCACCCACGCTGGCCACCACCGCTCCACCCCCTACCTTCTTATTTTGGTGTGTCTTTATGTGCTTGGCCAGGTGATCGCTGCGCATGAATCTCTTAGAACACTCGGAGCACACAAACTTCTTCTCGCCTGCCACAGCAGAGACACACCACATGAAAAAGGACAGGAATGAAGAACAGTCAGTCAATCCACAGATTGATTTGTTGGTGAAAGAAGGTAAAATGTTGATCCTCGTGTTAAAATGTTTTATTCAAAATTTTTATTTTGAATTCTAATTTGTAAGATTTTGCCATTTTTGCAATTTAACTTGTTTTCTGTTTTCCAGTGCTGTAGACACTGTCCTAATAATGATATTTATCTTGTGTGACAAAAAAATATTAACATTTTTCCCATTACAAAAAAGTAATTGATGTAATAAAGAAATTAAATATGTAATCAATTTCAAATACATAACTTTTTGTATGTGTGCCATGAACATTTTGTGCTTGCAGCTCTGTTGTTAGATTAGCACCATGCTAACATCAAACTTTTTTAAATGAATTATGATTAGAGGCTGCTGTGTGCTTCGTGTGAGGAGCTCTACTTTGTTGTTATGAAGCATTTTACATGTCAGTCCCATCTGGGAGGGATGTTGTGTTAGAAAATTATCCATCATGTAGGCAGTACAGAGAGCTGAAGACAAAAAAAGCAGGAAACACACTGTGTGTGTGTGTGTGTGTGTGTGTGTGTGTTTACCTGTGTGCGTTCTCCTGTGTCGTTGTAGTTCATCACTGCGTGTGAACCTTTTACCACAAAACATCCAGGTGCAGACAAAGGGTCGTTCTCCTGAGTGCCAGCGCAGGTGAGCTCGCAGGTGAGAGGTCTTCCCGTACACCTTCCCACAGCCCACTATATGACACACATGCTGCTTCTTCTTGCCCACGTTAGACCCCCTGCAACACATCAGTAGAAAACACATCAGAACAACAGTGTATTACACACATCCAATGATAAAGACAACTCAAGTAGCCAAACAGCACACTAATATATTGGCTTAAAACGGGTAATTTTAAGATCAACACATTAATATATTAAAGGCATTGAGAAGACACGTAAAATATATGTAAAACAAATATCTCACCGTCCGCCTCCCTCTTTGCAGTTGGGGCAGGTGCATGCGACCCTGCGCAGTCGTTTGCCCTCCTGGCTCAAGCCCTCCATCTCCTCCTCCACTAAACGAACACGAAGGTGAGAGAGGTCATTGGCATTCAGCGTAGAGCTACTGTCCAGAGGCCACTCCTCCGAATCAGGCTCCTCCTTAATCTGAATATCTACAGAGTATAGTATGATCAGAGTTACACTAATAAAACTTACTGCTAGACTTCTGAAAGCACATCATCCTCTGATCACTTCTGCTGACTTTAACACACTGCTTGTTTATCTCAAGAATTCATATTTATGTAACTTTTTTACTCAAGGTTTTTTACACCGAAAAGCCACCATAATTTTTTTATGACTGTTTTCCACCCTCTCTTTCATCCTTACAGATAACCAGGCTGTCTTTGGTACCTTTGAGCCTTGAGCTCTGTTGTGATTGGCTAACCTTTGCATACCGCCGTTGGTCACACTTTTGTTGATCAAAGCCGGATATACTGCTCAATACTGAGCTGGCATTGAATCTGGCATCTAAATGTTGGTGCTCAAAAGTTATTAAGTTCACGGCTGTGACATCCCAATCATGAGATTTATGAATTATTTCTGATTTCACATAACTGTATGTTGTGTGAAATGTTTTGTATGTTATAAACTGTAACGTTTCTTCTAATTTATGAAGCAAAGGCTTTTATCATCATCAGTCTTCATCAGCAGTACCTCCAGTGCTGTCTGTGTCTTCAGACTGCTGGAACTGAACGCCTGCCTGTCCCGCTGAGTTCACGGTCACCGACTGCAGGTTAGGAATTTGCCCTGATGTCAGGCTGACCGCCGTGCCACCCTGACCCAGAGAGAGTGTCTGCACTGGGGCCAGAGTTATCTGCTGAGCTGGAGCTGTCTGGAGCTGAAGGTTCTGGACTCCTTGGACCTGCAAGTATATAAAGGGAACAAACCAATAAATTAAGTTGTTGGGGTAGCAGTGGGGCATTGCAGTAAATCTTTTGATGACTTAAAGTAAACCATCATTTCTAAATAATGAAACAAAACTGGGGTATTCAAAACAAAAACTTAACGAAAATCAATGTTGTCACTATTTCATCATATTTAATGTTTATATTAATATGAAATCATATTAAATAAAAATTGTAGGTAACACTTCATTTTAGAGTCATGTAACATTTAACGTTACATAGTAAATAGTAAATATAGTAATAACAGTTAATTATGCAACATTACAACTAACCCCAAACCAAACTCTAATTCTAATGCAATAGCAAGTACATGTTGTTAATTAATATTACACCATATTAAAATGTATACTTGTACTGTAACAAAAACACTATACACTTTTGGTCCAAAAACACTTTTGGTCACACAATCCACTATTTTTAAAAAACAGAACTGGTTCTTGAAACTCAGCTGGATTGCTGAAAGTGACAAGTCATACCTGGAAGGTCTGCCACTGTATCTGTCCTGATGGAGTGACAGTTTGGGCCTGGATAAGGAAGGTTCCTGGGTTAATGAGCTGGACGTTCTGCAGAGTCTGCTGGGTTTGAGCAGACACCTGACTGTCATTGGTCTGCAAGGGTAACTGCTGTAACTGGACCACCTGCTGTCCTCCTGACACCTGCACTGCACCCTGACTGAGGTAGCCCGATCCATCCCCCTGCTCTCCTGCTGTAGTCTGCGTCAGCACACCCGTGCCATCAATGGTGCTGGCTGGCTGCTGTGAGGATGAAGAGGATGCTGAAGATGTGGTAGGCACAAACATGTCATTAGAGTTCAGCAGCTGCTGCTGTTCTCCGGCTTTCTCTGAGCTCTCCATGTTCTCCATGCTCTGATTGGTCATAATCAGCTGTCCATCAGCTGTAACACCGGTTGCTATTGGCTGGGCTCCTGAGAGCCCAAGAGAGTCCAAATTGACACTGTTTATGGGCACAAAGGTAATGTTACCAGGCAAACTCAAAGGTACATTTGTGACCACCTGACCCTGACTGCTGAAGGCAGAACTTCCCAAAGAAACCTGTGGGATCTGGTGCACCTGGCTGGGATGGGTCATGAGGTTCTGACTGTTGCTAAGAACATCGCCTGACACTGTTCCTGTGACGCTGATGGTCTGGGTGCCGTCCGGGAGAATCTGGATCTGCCCTGAGGCGTCCTGCATCATCGAGGTCCCCTCAACTGCAGAGAAACCCAGCTGCCCTTCGGCAGTCTGCACCTGAGGAATAACTTGGTACTGGATATTAGGCACTGTGCCAGTGGACGTGTCTGTCCCTGATGTTAGTAAGATGGGCTGGTTCTGGAGACCCTGGAGGGGAAGAACATACTGTCCATTGGACGTGACAAGACTCGTGCCGGGAAGATGCAAGACACCGGAGTCGTCCTTTACTGCCTCCCACCTTTCTGATGACCCTGTTAACTGTACAGAGAGGTCTGCATTCTACGAAAGAAAAATAGAAATGTTCTACAAGAAAACAACTACAAATGTAAACATTGTACAAAAAAAAAAACATTGTGGTCACAAAAGTCAAAAGTTAAAAAGTTGTTGCTGTATACGATATGCCCTCAACATGTACAAAATTCCCTCCACCAATTTTTTCTGTTTAGTAATAATTAACAATAATATGAACATGTTGTTACATGAAGATTTTTAAATCAGTCGTTCTTTAAAATATTGGGCTCTGCCGCACTTGCGTCTTTGTACTAATATTTTAGGCCAACTTTAAAAATTTGTAGTGTATTAAATGCTTTTGTATCTTTACCAATAACTGCTTGTCACTGTTACTTTTCATTTCTAAATCACAATGGATCTAAAGCATCTAATAATTCACAAGGCCACTGTAACATTTCTGTAAGATCCTGTGTCTTGATCCTGTGTTTTTAAGGAAACGACTTAAGCTTTATAAACAGCATGTGTGACATGCTGTTGAATGCCACAGAAAGGATTTTGACTCAATATATTTTGTACATATTTAGTAACACTTCAACTACTGACCAAGTAAAGCCAGTGAAGCTGGTAACTTACAATATGCTAAAGAAAGGTATCCACAAGGTATTTTTATGTTAAACAAACTCCACCCACATAAATTATGTTTTACAATCAAAACTCTGCCACCTAAAACATTAGTCCATGGGACAGTTCTCTCTCATAATACCAGAACATAATTTTTAGTTGATCTGTTCTGTTCCTGTAACTCATGGGCGTTCAAACTCGGTCCTGGAGGGCCACTGTCCTGAAGAGTTTAACAATAAGTCTAACTCATCTCAACTGACCTGCCTGGAAAATTCTAGTCAGACATTGATTATCTGGTTCAGGTGAGTTTAATTGGGGTAGGAGCTAAACTCTGTAGGAAATTAGCCCTCCAGGGGCAGGATTGGACACCCCTGCTTTAGCTTTTACCGAACAAAACATTCCTTTAAGTTTAAGGTGTAAAAATGCACCCTTCAAAGCAGAGCTGGGCAACTCTTGAACTTGTGATCCACCTTCCTGCAAAGGTTAGCTCCAACCCTTATCAGACACACCTAAACAAGCTAATCAAGGTATTTATGATTACCAGAAAGCTAAATGCAAACTTGATCAGAGTTGGGGGTTTAACTCTGCGGAAAAGTGGACCATGAGGGCCAGAGTTACCCACTCCCTCTCCAAAGTCAACACGGCATCTCATAATGGTTACACAAGTATTCCAAGACATACCACCACTGCAGTATTATTGGTGTGAGTCCCGTTCTCTCCCCCGTGGGCGGGCGAACCGAGGCCGGTGCAGGTGGCGGCAAGCAGGGCAAGCGGTGAGGGCTGGCCGTCCTGATGATGGGCGGGTTTAACACATGCAAGGGGGATGGCCACACAGGAAGTCCCAGTGTTTAAAACCGAACAAATGAAAAACTTTAACAAAGCACATGCATTAGGGAATTACCTGCTCCGCGTTGCTGCTGTCCGCCATCGCTCCTGTTTTAACTGGCCCGTCAAGCGCTGAGCACACAAACGACACAAAAAACCCGCCGTTAGAAGCGCTACACCGCACTCCTGCACCATAGACTACCTTTATGATTATAACAGCGGCGTTAAATTGTTTTATGTCTAATTCACGCGCTTTATAGATCTTCGACTCACATATTTACCCGCCAGCTAACATTAGCTTAGCCTAGCTTAACATAAACAAAGATTCCCGCGCGCCTCAAACTCCTACGTACCGGTCATTACGTGACGTCTTTTTAAAGATTATAATGGTGTTTGATTATATTCCGCACATAATTGTTTTATTTGCTGCCTGCGCTCGCTTTAGCCCAGTTTTGTTTGTTTTTTTTCCCCTTCTAATTTGATTGATGGCGGGGCTTCCACTTTGCAACTGCGTCACCGACAGGAAGTCCCGCCTTTATTCGCTTACTCTCAATGGCGGATGGGATTCAGAGCTCGTCTGTTGATTTGCCGCGCGTGATGTCTGTCTTTATAACCGGGTTGTTCCACGCGAAGAACTGTAGATTTTTTACTTTTGTTTTCAACTTTCGACTTCATCAGTAATCTTTGCTTGCAATACATAAATCAGTGTTCAAAACCGTCTCCTTACCTTACACCAATACACAACGGTATACTTAAAATAATGATTTATCATTTCAGCTACTGTGTCGGATTTCGTGGGAAATGTCAATTCGACTTAAACACACGTAAATAAATGAAAACGTATCCTGCAGTTTTATGTTTTAAACAGAGAGGCGAAAGTTGCGGATTGCAGCTTTAATGCCATGTCACTTTACGCACTTGTTTCTATAGTCAAAATAGATTTAATTTAACAGTCCACTTCAGCTCTTGCAGAATGATTAATGATATGCAGTTATTTCTCCAGCCTGGTTTCGATGAAAAAGAGATGTATCCTTCTGAAGGAGAGATCACTGTTGTAAGTAATACAAAATGTTTTTAAAATAATATTTTAATTGGATCACAGTTATAAAACACAGCATAACATGGACAGTCTCACTTTATCCCAAGAAGCAAAAACAGGCTTTCAATAAAGGATTAAAACGTGAAGAATAAGCCAGAGGAAGTTATATTGTGTAATATAATTGTCCTTTGGTCACACATTTTTGTATTCATATATATATATATATGATAAAATAAATAAAATATATCCATCATTGAGTGGGGGAAAACTTAAACGATGTCCAGTTAAACATAATACTGTATGTTGAGCTGTAAGCAGATAAGCAGAGAAAAATCCAATAATATTGGCTTTTTAGAATAATCATTCAGATGACGTAAATTGCAATCAAGAAGTATTAAAAGCACTCTATATAAAGTCAGAAAACGATAGCAAGAAATCACTTAAAGAACACTCAAACCTCAAACTGTCCTCAAACTGAGGACAACCTGCAGTGACAAATTAGGTGATAAACAGCATGCTGGCATCACTCTGTCACATAGATTTAAAAAAAATGCTATTTTTCACTAACTTCAAAAACTGATGTACTATAGTGCATTAAAGGAGTTTAACAGCACAGAATGAGGAAATTAACTTAGGAAATTAGACTGTCTGGGGGGCAAATTTGGCAGATTGTTTTGTTATTCACCAGAGAGTATGAGTAGAGAAAACTGGGTGGAAGTTGTTGCAATCAGGGCTCACCAAGATCATATAGAACAAAAATCACTTTGCATCGTCCTACATGTCTAGAAGGAGGAAAAAGTCTCCAAACTTTTGTCTGTTGTAATGGTGCTGCTTTTATAAACGCTAAAAGATTAGCAAGATTGCATTGAGATAACAGCCCAGAAACATTCTGCACTCTCAGCTGCGTTCCACATCTAAGACTTACTGTTCTCTGCATCGTTTCCACTGTGTCAGCTCCTCCCCGAGAGTGACCAGAGAGAAGCGTTTTCCTTCAACCTTCAATTCAAACTTGGGCCATTACAGCCAGACTACAAAAGCACTTTCCTTGCACTCAGGGGCTTCGCATCAGTGAGTGGGGGATATTTCCAATCACTCCGCTGTCAATCTGAGTGTCAGGTAAACACAGGCTGGCAGAGAGAGGCTTTAGAAAGGCCCACATCTGTGGCTCTTGCTCTCCTACCTTACCTCACCCAGCCTTATCCACAATCTAATGCACAAAGACACCCACACTCAAATGGAAAGGCAAAACGCAGCTGTTGTACATTGCTGCACAGATCTAATCTCATATCTTAAGTTAATTGCTTTGAGAATTTGTCTTGTGGGTGAGAGGACATGTTTTCAGGCAAGGTGACAAATTGGCTTGCTAACCAAAGAACAAGACTGATGTGCAAGTTGAATGAGGGAAGCTAAAATGTTTGAACCCATTTTTTATCTTTTCATTTAATTTTTTTGGACATGGAATCGTATTGTTATTGTTGATTGATGTGGTCACAGATGAGCCATGTGTAAATGATAAGAATAATAGGAGCTAGTACCCTGTGGTCATTTCTCTTTTTACATTAAATGGCCTTCTAATACAGTACCAAAGCCTATTTATTTTGCAATGCTAACAGTGCACCATTGGTTAGTAGATACTATGGTTAGTTGCAATTTATTTTTTACATTAAGCATTGTTTCCCTTCTGTCCGCAACCTACAAACCATTTTTGGGATGCGAAGGACGGCTGAAAAGTAGTGTTAGAATGAAAGGAATTAAAAAATCTGGAATACGAGCAATTTAATGATAGAAGTATGTGCGATTGCCAAAAATTGGACTCATAATTGGGGCAGAAGCACTATTAGAAACTTAGTTTAACGCTTTTTAAAACTAAGGCAACAAAATCTTTCAAAATCATAAAATATAAACCCAGTTATTTATGACCTTTCAGAAATCTGCATGTTTAGTTCAGACAGAAAAAAATCAGTCATTTTCCGGTATTTTGTAAAGCACAAAGGTGAGACAGGCTCTTTGTTGACTGGGGTGAAAATAGCTGGGCCTGCTTACAGTGTGAATATGAGTTGTTTCTGAAAGTGCCGTATTAACATATTGGTGGAGCCTCTTGCTGGGGCTGATCTGCAGTGGAAGGGACCGCGTGTAGAGAGTCTGTCCGGCTGGAGGCTCCCGGTGGCCTGGGTAATTGGAACCTCAATGGGGAAGCTTCAAAATGGCACCACAGGAAAGACTGTGGCTGGAATATCAAATGTGTCTCAATGACGCATGAGAGCAGGGACCTCCATTCGGTCAGCACTGCGGTGGAGACAGAGACTCAGTGGATAAGTTTTTACTGCTGTAGCAGCTAAGGCTTATTTTTAAAGAAATCTGACAGGAAATTAGGGTAAAATGTTACATGTTAAAATGATACATATCTGCTAGGTCAATTCGTAGTCTTTTTTTCATTTTTAAGATGCCAAGTGGCATTATGTTCCTCATACATTTTATGATGTATAAACTATTTTACTTCTGCAGTGTGACATTTGCATGGGAAACAGGATATTCAACTAGTATAGTAAAGTAACTTTATGATGGTTTGACAAAGCCCAGCCTGAAAAGTTTATAATGGTTTAAAATACTTTAGGTCTGACATTCTATAACACGATGGTACGAAGTTTAAAATTTAATGTTAGTATATTGGTAAAATTTTAACATCAATTAGCACGATGCCAGCACATTTTAGTGTAATAAATATATATTGAAATATGGCTTATTCATAATGTTATGCAGTTGCTAGGGTGCTCTAAATGGTTGCTAGGGTGTGGCTAGGAAGTTGCCAGGGAAATATGTAAAGCCCATTGAGAGGCCAAATCAATAAGCCCACCTAAATATCTCTATAATGCACTAATGATGAGATATGGCTTGATTTCATTACAAGGTTACCAGGGTACAGAAACTGGTTGCTAGGGCGTGGCTATGAATTTGAAATGTCAACATAATAAAATAAAACAGCAGGATCTGTTATAAATCATACTATGGGTGGTCTTTTATGGGTGTAGTTCTTTATTTTCACTCTCTTGCTTGGTGTGGTGCCATTGTGGTTTCTGCCTCAGGCTGAGTGGCACCAGCTGATGGATGACTGTGACAATATTTGTAACACAGGCACCAAAAAACAGCCACTAATCAGTCTTTGATATCATCTAATCCTTTAATTTCTCAAATCTGTTACAATTAAATCAAGTGAAAGCAGTCCAGAGTGCATAGCTTAACCAGAGACTCTCTGATGTGTATATTATTTACCAAAGTTAAACAGGTTCCTCTTGTTGCCATTAAATTCCAGACATCTTTGAGCGATGACACATTGACATGCGATAGAAGCTTTACAATGTTTTGTGTTATGAACTATATCTGCATTGTTCTAAATAATGTTATTATTGTTCTAGAAATGTTAGTGTCACTGTACGCAAAACAAAACACTGCGGCCAAGCCACAGAAAACAACTTTCCACTCTTATTCATTTGGCTTTGACAAACAGGCTTCAGTAATGGGGTTCAGCTTTGACTAGCACATGTAGAACTTCGCCCTGGAAGTTGGAGGAGAAAGCCAGACCTCTCCATATCTTTCTGTAAACTTCTTAAAGAGAGAAACCTTGGTAATTGCTGAAAAAAGAACTATCAAGATCCAAAAAAGTGAAAATGTTCCTGCTTTTCACTCTGCATTTCTGTTTTGCTGAGGATTAGTTGACCCATTTTCTCCAAAGGTTAAAATATAAAATGTGATAGTTCAGAACAGTAGCACTGTGGAAATGCTTACAAAATTAAAGGCAGTCTAGACCGATCAATCATGTATCTAAATTCCTTTTCCCCTTAAAAATAGGGATTATACAGTAAATTGCTAGTAACACAAAGAGGTGTGTGTGTGCGTGTGTGTATGTTTTCACTGAGTGGAAATCAGACACAAATCAGTATGCATGGTTTCCCAGTGTTCCTGTGGAGCAAGCCAAAATATCCCTCTCCATGACCTACAATCAAAACATGTAAAGTACTACAATTTAAAATATTCTATCACCTCTCTCTTTTTTATCATACACATCTTCTACTCAATCTCCCCTTGAAGTACAGAGACAGTAATACAGGAACGGTTTTGTTTTCCCATATCTGAGAGTGCAATTTCAGCCAGGAACACTATACTTCACCACATCAGCACAGACTTTGTCCCGTAAATATGAGAAAAGATTACAATTTATGCAGTCCCTCTGTAGAGTGAGAGTTCAGTGTCTAGAGCTCAGAGCTGGTTGTATGTGAGTGTTTTTTAAGCTCCTGCAGGGGATGTGATCACATTCATTACCATTCCATTACACACACGTATGCATGGTGGGGGGCAAGAAGATACGAGACAGAGGTAAAACTAATGTGATTTATTACATTTTAGGATGTCTTGCATGCCCTGATAAGACAAAAGGCATCTCCAAAATGACATCTCCAAAAAATGTGGTCCGGTGGCACAAGCTTGCATGTTGGCAAGAGGAAAGTTGAGCCATTCAGAATAACTTAAAAAATAGCTTTTTCAAACTAACGTGAAAAAACAATTTAAAGAGGTACTATTATGTGTTTCCACTTTTTCTTTGTGTACTTTAGTGTATTGTTGCTTTTTAAGTTTAAAAAAGTTCTGCAAAGTTACAAGACTTAAAAAACACTTAAAAATAGTGTTTTAATAACTACAATGATCGGACCATAGGGACTACAATGAACTTCTGTGACGTCATAAAACCCCAAAGTTTTCTAACCCTGCCTTTTGTGAAAATGCATAAAAGGGGTGACAAAGAAGAATCATTGGAATAGTATATTGTTGCCATGATGAAACGATGACGAATCAGAGCATATTCTGTATTTCAGAAGGTGAGGCTTTATAGAACCAGGAGCTCAACAGCTTGTTTTTGATAGATTGGGAATCTGTCAAAGATGTGAAAGATAGGTGAAAAAAAAGAGCTTATTTCCTATAAAGAGCAAATTTCCATTTTAATGAGCTCTTACGGATGACGTGTGTCTTTTTAAAGACGTCTTTCCATTCGTCTTTTTAAAGACGCTTTTCCATTTGTATATTCCTGGTTGTGTTCACTTCCTGACCTTGTCTGTTGACCATGCTCACTGCATCACATGCCTGGGCAAAAAGCATGCAGTTGTGGTGTTCATGGTTGGGTTGTGCTCTCATTTCGAGAGCATGCCCATCTCAAAGCTGCGGTCACAGCTCTCTCTCTCCATGAAAGATTGAGCTCCCTGGACGCCTACCCATTCTGTTGCACAGGCTATGTGCTTGAAGGCAGCAGAGCTGGTTAGTGCTTTGGGAGCCCTTGAGGTCACTGTGGAGACTCCCCACCGGGCAAATCCCTGCAGACCTCCCAGTCCTCTGCAGCATTGGGACTTGAGCTGTCAGGTGGCGGCGGCCTTTTTATCAGGCCTAGGCACTCAAGCAGCGCCACAAGGGTAGTTCTGAGCCGGGGTTGATGCAGGAGCTGCGCATAGTGACTGGTCACTGGTCACAATGTGATGACAGTCACGGCGCGGGCCCATCTTTGGCTAAACCTTGCAGGGACGCGGACAAAGTCCACTTTCTTGATGCCCCCATCTCCCAAGGTGGCCTTTTTGGCAATGCTGTTGAGGGCTTCGCCCAGCAGTTCTTGACAGTGCCCAAGAAAGGAGGTGGGTTGCGGCCAATCTTGGATCTGCGTGTCTTGATTCGGTCCCTACACAAGCTACCTTTCAACATGCTCTCATGCGTTCACCCCAACGATTGGCTCACAGCAATCGACCTGAAGGACGCATATTTCCATGTCTCGGTTCCGCCTCGACATAGGCCGTTCCTTAGGTTTGCGTTCGAGGGTCCTCCCCTTCAAGCGTCTTTACCAAAGTCACAGAGGCTGCCCTTGCCCTATTACAGGAAGTGGGTGTTGGGGAGGT
>JAZGTI010006676.1:0-22980 GCA_036877585.1 Botia kubotai | reverse complement strand
TCACTATACATTGAGTATGTGCAATCCCTGGGATCGAACCCATGACCTTGGCGTTGTTAACGCCACGCTCTAACCACTGAGCTACAGGAAAGCTCCAGCTACAGGAAAGCTCCAGTAACCACAGGTTTCTTAATCTTACCAAAAGACTGAAATATGTGAAGAAGTATTTTGAAAGTCTTTTATTTGCTGATATCTGTTTTCTCTTGGTCAGGCCCATGAGAAGAGAATAAGCGAACTGAGAAACATGCTCTCCTCTCTGCCTCCACTGGACACGGGGGGACAGTTATCTGATTTACTGTCATATTACCACACCATCACGGAGATGCGCATCATCACAGAGACCCTGCAGGTACACATGCACACACACACGCATACACACGCATACACACACGCATACACACAACCACACTATCACAGAGGTAAACACATCACAACAGAGGCACTCAGCCAGCTCATTCTCAACCCTAGTCTGCATGACATAATACTGATGTAATACTGTTAGCTCAACCCTGGTATACTATGACATCTTCCCTCTTTAAACCTGACATTGGTTCTACAAATAGCATTTAATGAATATGAATATAACAGGGTTGAATAGTTGTTGCGCAAAACTAGTTTTGAAAAGGGAATGTCATGGGTTCTTAATTTTGATTTATTACAAAGCACACAATTATTTTCTAATTGGTATTATCAGAAATTACAGATTTTTCAGATTACAAGTATATGAATTTCTCAGTTGAAATAATGTAGAATTTTAATGTTAATAAACTACTGGTACTTCTTACGATTTTACAATATCACAATAATGATCTCAGTTACTGAGAATAGACAGACAATAAAAATACACACACACACAATCTTGGTTCTAGATGAGCATATAAAATGCTACTGACAATGCTACTTTACAGTAAACACTACTGAAATTGTTCTTGTTTGCAGTATACAGTTACTTACATCCCTCACTGTGTTTGTTAGCGAGCTGTGCTGGAGTCAATGAACGGACTGAAAGCTCTGTCTGTTGGGAGAGTAGTTATAGTGAACAACGGCCAGCATCACAATGCCCTAGGAGTCATTCTACAGGTGCGTGTGACTCAGAAAAAAAATGTTACTGTGTATTGAAGAATCACTTTTTAGAAGGATCACGTCTTTGTTTACTCTAGCTCAACTGGTAGAGCAGGTTGCTAGCACCACCTAGGTCTTGAGTTTGAATCCCAGGGAATGCATGCACTGATAAAAAATGTATAGTCTGTTATATTTGTCAGTGTGACTATCATCTGATCATTGACAGTCTCCAGTTTTCAGTATTTTTTTCTCTGCACCCTCAGGTGTCCAGTGATGCTGTAAATCGCACATTCACCACTCTCATTATCTGTGAGAAGGGTAACGAGGAGCCTGCCGAAAATCAGCCTAATAAATCCCTACTTCATATCTACAGCTCCAAACTGTTTATTCCAGAGGGTCAGTCTTACACACAAATATCAGTATTTAAGCAAGAACTTATGAGAGACCATACTATATTGTAAATATAGTCACAGCTGGCTTTAGGTGCCCTTATTGGTTTTAATAAGCAGCATAGTAAAAACATCAGTCAAAAAATGTTCATAAATATATTATTTTATTAAGAAAACTCATTAATAGGCATC
Organism: Botia kubotai; assembly: GCA_036877585.1. Lineage (NCBI taxonomy): Eukaryota > Metazoa > Chordata > Actinopteri > Cypriniformes > Botiidae > Botia > Botia kubotai. The sequence continues at coordinate 21,337 of JAZGTI010006676.1, read as the reverse complement.
TCTACACTAGAATATGTAGTCTGTTTCATTTAAAGTTTGTGTGCGTGTGTGTGTGTATATAGGACCTTGCAGTCACACAGTGCAGAAACTAAAGTTACAGGACATCTTCGCCATCACCACCAAAACCCTCAAGGTCATTCCAGAGAGAATCATTGACAACTACAATAAAAGACAGCAGCCGCGCTTCAGACTTGATCCACCAGGTCAGGCCATTTCTACAGCAACTCAAGAGCTTTTGCGATTAGCGGAGGCCAATCCAGGTGGCATAGCGACCCTTGACCCCGTGAATGACCTGCACCTGAAGGGGTTGGACGTGGTGGAAGGGGTGATGAGACAGCGAGTGTTACAGGACTGTCTGAAAGACTTCCACTGTATCCACTCACCCACATTCACTGAACAGGTCTGTATGCGTCCATTCTGTCTGTTTGTTTGCTTATCTGTCTGTCTGCCTATCTGACTGTGTCTATTTTTGTCTGTCTGTCTGTCCAACTCTGCCTGTCTACCCTTCTGTTTTTTGTCTGTTTGTCTATATATGTTTATCTGATGGTCTGTCTATATTTCCTAAAGTGGTTCCTAAAAACAGCCCATTTTAAAGTCCATTGTGTTTTTGTCATTGTCTGATAAAGGCTGTCATCTCCATAGCAAATGTCAGTTCATCTCTCTTTACGGTCTATATTTAGTATGCATTTGGCATTATAACTTACAGGCTCCCAGACTGTGTTTATCGAGTGTGACAGTGATGGGGCGGGATAAGGATCTGTCTCATTAGCTCTCAGTAATCACTTCCAGACTTCACCTTCTGGATGTGCAGATCATCTTCTTAATCTTATCATTCTTCCTCTCCCTCTTTCTCTCTCTGTGAATATCTGCCTCAGTTTGAACGTGTGCAGGAGAGGATGAGTGTGCAGGAAGAGCTGGATAAACTTCTGTTCCTGGTGTCCGATCAGTCATTGACTCTGCTGCCCGAGTACCATCAGAGAATCAAGGTCAGTTTAACGAAAACACATGCTCATCTTTAACCGTAGACATTCAACTGCATGTCTCTATATTGTAGAAATAATGTAGGAAGACAGCTTGTTTAAATAGGGACCTAATATAATATTGTAATGTAGGCCATAGTAATAATCTTGTAATGTAGAACATTATTGTACATTACAATGTACAGCAACAAAGATGAATGGCTTAATAGAAAAAATATGTCCTGATATTATATGCTTCAAAAACCAGCCTAATCAGACTGATGCCGATAAAAATCAAATAATAATATTTTAGCCAATACTGATATAGTGACCAATATTTTGTGCATCACTTTTGAGCACGGTTTTTACACTGTCTAATTTTTTTGCCGTTCTAAATTCACCTGATGTATTATATATAAATGGAGTGTCACAATTAAAAATTGTTAATGTTAATGTTAAACATTTTATTGTTGTGCATAATAACAGTATGGTACTGTATGGGCAGGTGTTGGAGGCTTTGCAGTATGTGGACAACACCGGGGCGGTTCAGCTGAAGGGCCGTGTGGCATGTCAAATCAGCAGTCATGAACTGTTGCTGACTGAGCTGCTGTTCGAGAACACCTTGAGTCCTCTCGCCCCTGAGGAGAGCGCCGCCCTGCTGTCCTGCCTCGTCTTTACACAAAACACCCAGATAGAGCCGCACCTCACCAACACTTTACAGGAGGTAATGCAGTGTGTGCAGGATTTCTTAACCACAGAGCTAAACAATTTTAGTTTTATTTAAACGGGTCCTTTTATGCCCCTTCATTTTCTTTTTGGGGTGAACCAGAATAGGATTTCACGCTTTGTTGTTCAGAAAATGCATTATTTTTCACATATTTTACCTTATTGCTTTAGTTCTCTTTCCAGTCTGTCAAAAACACAGAGTTCTTTTTCCTGTCCTCCTTCCGAAATTTGGGATGGGCTCTGATTGGTTAACGTTCTGTCGGCATGGCAACTACACACTACTATTTTTTTTGTGTATTCCCAGGGGCAGGGTTTCCATAAACCCTGGAAGAAGCTTCTTAAAGTCCTTTTGAGACATTCATTGTAGTTGTTTAAAATGGAACCTCATTAAATACTAATTAAACTTGAAAAAGTGAAAACACATGATGCCTTTAAGCAAGAATGCACATTATAAGCTTTAAATAGAATGACGTCATGCCTAAATATAATCATATCAAATCACCGGAGTAGGTATTGCAGCATTTCTCAATGAAGGGGCCTCAAGATGACTTAAAATTGTTTAAAATAAGACAATACAAGCATTAAAACAGCAAAAAAAAAAATTCTAAGTGTTTGGTTTTTACAATGAATATACTTTCTAGTTATGCCAAGCTCTAGAATATTTAATTAGATACAAAGAGTGAGTGATGCGCTTTCAGATGTTGTTGTCAATATCTGAAACACGCTCTCCTCAATATCTTGAAGCCAAAAAAAGCTGAGATCCACTGATGTATTGCAACACGTTAATCTAATACATTATGCATGCATAAAATGCATCAAGCATTTTATCTGCACTTGAAGCCAATGGAATATAAAGCATCAAATATTCTTGTCCCGATTGTTATGGGTGGATGTGAATTTGTACGGTTCTCTGAGCTCAGCACCCAAGTCATGTGCATATCAGAGTAGTGCATGGCTTTATGCCTTTAGCTGAAGGTAAAGTCACACACAGCATGTCTGTGTGTGTTGTTGACTGGTACAAAAACATGGAAGTGCTTTAAAGGGACTGTAAATAAGTCATGATGTAAGATTGAAGCGCACAAGAGATTTAAAGTTCAGTGTCTCATGAACCGATGCACTAATGCTCTTACTGTCTGTACACTGGTGTACAGGTGATGTAGCTGCAGTCTGACTGCTGAATACAACCTTGCTCTAGTTGAGTAAGCACTTTCTTCTATGAACCTGTTTCCTCTCTTGCTTCCCAGGGCATCAATCAAGTGCTCTCTGTGGCACAGCGTATAGGTGATCTGCAGAGGGATTGTGGGATAGCTCAGACTGCCGAAGACTTTGTGTCCCAGTTCAAGTTTGGCCTGACTGAGGTTGTGTACTGCTGGGCAAGAGGCATGGTGAGTATTGACCCTAAAACACGAATAATCGTTTGCAGAAATTATGCGCCACTGACTGTAGGGGTTGGCTCATATTTGTTGGTAATTTTGTTGTTATATACAATATATCACAATGACTAGTTAGCTTAAACTTCAAGGAGAATGTATTAAAAGTATTAATCCTTGTCACGAAATGAACCATTTGTGCTATGGACATAATGATACTTTAGGTTATTTGTCTTGTTTCAATATTTTTTTACATGATTAAATAAAACAGGCACAAAAAACTTGGGACAAAAAATGCTTTTAACTTGGAGCAGTGAGGAACCTCCCAGAATAAAACCACCCAGAACACATAAGAAACTACATAGCAACACAATAGCAAATTAATATCGCTTTATAATGCAGTGATATAAAACATCACAGATATACTGTTCATATTCAGCCATACCTTTTAATAGCTCTTAATGCTGGTGGTGTTTGTGTGTGTGGTAGCCATTTGCCGAGATCACCGAGCTGACAGACGTGCAGGAGGGCACGATTGTGCGCTGTATCCAGAGGCTGGATGAGGTCCTGAAGGAAGTGAGACAGGCCGCCCGCATCGTCGGCGACTCCGTCCTGGGCAGCAAGATGGAAAGAGCTTCGCTAGCCATACGCAGAGACATTGTGTTTACTGCCTCTCTCTATACACACTGAGAAAGGAAAAGAAGCATAATGTGTGTTAATTAGCAAACAAATGGGATAAATAAAATGTGTTAGAGTGTACAGAATATGGACCTATAAAACTGTACTTGAATTACTGAGTGCATGTTTACATTGAGTTTACATTGAGTGTATGCATGTGCCAGTGAAGGATTAGTTCAGACTTGACCAAAGTGAACTTGGTCTGAAATCATGACCTGTAATTAATTATACAGCAATAAAATAAGTTGTATATGAAGTGCTCTTGAACACTGGTTTTCTTCATATTTTATAAAGGTTTGTTTGCTATGATTATATGTTGCTTTACTAATATACTTTTTAAAAGGAATACAAATGATATATATGGTTTCATTCAACGCCAGAATTTCTGTGTAAAATGTAGAGGATTTACTTATCTTTGTAAATCTTTGTATCTTTATCTATGTAAGTTTCACGCATAAATATACTGATATTTTTGCATCTGTGGTTTAAAAATAAAATGTGTTCCCAAGTAGGATAAAGCTCAGACTGAAAATTTATGAATTTATGAACAATTATAAAATGTTTTGTTCCAACGCGTTAAATCATGTTATTTATATCAGTACTCCCTTTATAAAAAATAAGCGTTTGATAACAGAAAAACATTTTGCAAACATTCCGTATTACAGTTATTAATAACCTGCTACTGTAAACCTATAATTAATATGATCTGTTTCAATGTAGTAGTTTTATTGTAGAAGCAATAACAGAAACAAGGATACTTAGAAAATTGTTACTATGGTAATTATCCGTAAGGAATGCTTGGCGTGTTATTTTTTGCTAAGATGTCTTTAAATAGTCTTTATTTAATAATTGTAATAAAATATCGTTACATGTAGTATGTTTAACAGTGACAGTGGTTTTGCTGTCTCTTTAAGACAGTCTGTTTAATTCAGTGTAACTCAACGCGTTAGTTGAAATCTGTTTTTGCTGCTGCTGCTGCTGCTGCTGCTGCTGCTGCTGTGGATGTTGCAGTCGGATTCTGGAAAAACATCAAGCGAAATCAAATAACTCTGTTTTATGCAGCATATATACTAATGCTTATCTAAAGATGCGTTATAATTAGCCTAGATAAATCATCAACATCGTCTGTTGTGATTTGACACAAAGACGGACGTACTGGTCTGGATTTTTCTCTTCTGTATTACTGGAGGGACAGGCTGAACATCGTCAAAACGGATAAATAACCACGATGTCGTCGGAAAAACACGGTAAAATGTGTACTTAAATCTCAACGAATTTAATCAATGTATGTCGTTCTGGGACTCGCTAAATAGAAACGCATTTAGTAAGATCACGAACGGACGATGTCGTTTTCAATCTTTTTGCACAAAGATTTGTGATCATAATATGTATTCCTTTCATTTTATCCTCTATCCTTATTTCGTTTATGTATAAACTGGGTATGTATTCGGGTTGTGTGTTAAATTCAAATGAGACGCCTACCTAGACATCATTTTGGGCATTATATTCGCGTGATGCCCATAGGGGCGTGCATCATTTTGAGCACCATAGGCGCGTGCTGCTGTTTTGGGCATTGTAGACGTGTACCGCAGTTTTGGGTATAAAGATCCCTATAAATGCTGTTGGAAGGCAACACAAAACAGATTTATAAAACGGTCGCAGTGTTCATTATTTGGCACTGCATAACGACATCTTAAATGCTTATGTAAATGGATCCGTGAATTGTATGAGATCCAAACATATAGACAGGTTTGTTGTTTAATATGTGTTGTATGAACCTGCCTCCTCTGTAGACAGGTCCCTTGGGTCCGTGATTTAGCGCACTGTGAGGAGGGACCCAGGAACACTTTATATTACGGTCATTTATTGATTAATTATTAAGATACAGTTTACATATAGAAGTATTTTGAATGATGAATAGCCTTGCCTACTGTAAATGTCCTTACTTGGTTTTTGTATCGAACCTGTATTCTATACAGGCGACACATTCCATCTCACCTCATTGTCAACCCATTTAAACAGATAATAAAATAACATTTATGCTTTATTTCCATTCTGTCATTTACTTCAGAGAATGTTTGACAGACAAGAAAACCCATACCGACAAGGTCATTTATTTAAATATCTTCAAATGGGTTTATTTAATCATGTAAAAAAATACTGCTGTCCTTTTCTTTCCTATCTGTTTTATATGAATAAGCAATATGAATTGCAGTGTCTGAAATTCTGAACTAATTTAATGTGATGACATTGTAGAAGATTACATAATGATTTAGTCCCTTAGTATCCCTACCACATATAGTAACACACGTATACTGAACAAACCACTTCCATTGACTCCCGTTGACAGAGTAAATTGTACAGAATTATTTTTTATAAATGTTATAAACATTTTAAATGCACCATAAAATATCAGCTTTATATATCTAAAACCAAACAATGATCAATGAATAACAATTAGGTTGTTATTCACTTAAAATCTTCAAGTCTAATCAAATGTAATTTGATTTATCACTATCATTCTGTGTAACCAAACAGTTTGAGCCAGTTTGAAAATGCAGATTGGAAAATTCGCCACAATATGGAAAAGTGCTGTTTCTTCAAACATTTTGCCTAAATTAAAAGTATAGGGATTCGTAACAACATGAGAGCCGGTAAATGATGACAGAAATTTTACATTTTAAGTTGTGGAAAACATCTGCGGCAATTAACTAATTACAGACATTTTAAGAACGTTTGAAGAATTGTATGTTCTTCAGTTAAAGCATTTATTGTGCTTAGCAAGGCTGCACAACACAAAGTAGTGTGTGTAGCACAGTGCACATGTGGACAGAATATCTGCATTGCTGTTGGGAGTGAGTAAAGAGTAGCCTGTGATAAAATGGAGAGTTTGAAAAATTGCACTGGAGTGGGTGAGTGCAGAATGAAACTTGCTATAGTGGGAAGCAAAGTCATTTAACACAGACACACTGCAGTGCAAATAAACTGTCCAGGTGAGACTGAGAAATCTGATGTCATGTAGGCCTGCATCTTTTTAATGAAGTTGGGTTATTTTAAAATAATTCATTTGAAATCATTTTAAATGATCTCATGGAAGTTTCTTAGGGAGCTGATCTTCCCTAGTACAGTGTATCTCAACCTTTCTGACTTCAAGGGCCCCCACTGTCCACATCAATATTTGAGAGCCTGCCTATTCACAATTTCTATCCAATATAACTCTGTTCTGTTTCTATTGATTATTTTCATCAGTAAGTATAGTGTCAAGACCCTATTCCCTACCAAATATTTGTCTAATACTTTTAATTTGTCATGTGTGACTATGGCTCAGGATTGGATGAGGCAGCAGGGAGGCAGGCTGTATCGCAACCAATGGCACAAATGGCTCCACCTCCTTATCTTCCCTCCCAAGATCCTAACATGCCCCCACATCCTCCTCCACCTGGTTGTGGCCAGCAGCCTAATTACCCTCCACCCCCTCCTCCTCCTGGTTCAGACGGGTACCACCAGGAGACACAATATCACTGCGGCACCCTCGGGCCCCAGGGAGCTCCGAACGGCTACACAGTGCAGACACACGGACCAGGAGGCACCGTCCCTCATCCTCCAGTGGGCTATTTACATCCTGGCTACCCCCTCCAGCTGCAGCCCTGCACAGCCTATGTACCAGTTTATCCAATAGGAGCAGGGGTGAGTGGAGCTTCATTTAATGGAATATTTAGCCATTTAGGAATTATCATACTAATCTAGATACATGCATAGCAAGAAAGCTTAATAAGCACAGAATGTTACACACTCAGGGCTCAAAATAAACACTCACCAAGGGTAAAAAATAGCTTTAGTAAATAAATAAAACAGCCTTCTGGGCAGTTGACTGGTAATGTTTAAGGAATTGCACACATTCGAATTGCAATGTAAGAACATGTAAAATCTGACAAAAATGTTGCATTACATCAAAGAGATTCTACTGGCCTTTCAATGAGCCTTTTCTCTGTCTTTTGTTCTGTACTTAGGCTCAGCCTTACCTGCCCAACGGTGCCCCCCATCCATGTGTTGCCCCTGGCCAGATGGCCATGCACATGCCAAATGGCATTGCTCTGATGGAGTCTCGCCGCCCGCCTCATGACTACTTGCCCATCGCGGTCCTTACCACTGTCTGCTGCTTCTGGCCCACGGGAATAATCGCCATCATCAAAGCCGTGCAGGTGAGTGAGCCAGACAGCCCAGGCACAGTGTTAATGACATGGAAATGAGGCTCAAATATGAATCATCCTGTGAATATAATTTATTTTCCATGCTGCCATTTACATCTAGTCTCATGCAACTAAATATGAATGTATTTTCATAATTTCCTACAACATAAGTAGCTTTTAAGGTCCAAAAAAGTCATCCATCTGTGTCTTTTGTCTTAATGTTTGGGTAGGTGCGTACTGCCATTGCTCGAGGTGACATGGTGTCGGCAGAGATCGCTTCGCGTGAGGCCCGTAACTTCTCCTTCATCAGCCTGGCGGTGGGCATCGCCTCCATCGTGCTCTGCACCATCCTCACCGTCGTGGTCATCATTGCCTCCCAACACCATGATGAGGACTGGGAGCCCTAGAGCTGCACACGGGAACGCGTCTCCCCGTCCTCCAGACCCCCGATCAACATTTCCAGCCGGTATTCTGCTCATTCTGTCACACAGCACAGATCTGAGGGCTCAAGTCACCACAGCCTAATCTTCTGTCTTCTGTTAGTCAATATTCCAGCCATCCTCCATGTGTTTGTTACAAGACAGCTCAAGGGTATATGATTAACCAGAGCCTGGGGAACACAACACAACTCCTGTACTGTAAACATACACATATACACTCTCATTACCCTTCTTGAACACTCCTTCTTTATCCTAAACAAAAACCTATATTACATCAATAGCTTAAGAATATAGTGTACTTAATTCAGATCAGGTGTATTATCGTTTTGCTCTTAATATTTGCCAAAAACCTTTTAAAGAAACACATAGTATTACAGGAACAATAGAGTGCTTGATAATAATAATAATAATAATAATAGTATATACTGATGATTTTGGTATTGTTATTTGTGTTTCTTGATGTATTCGAAACATTCCATTAATTATTTGTGCCATTTAGCTCTTTAGAATCAGCCTGTATTATACCCTAGAAAAGATAAATGATTTATTTGCAGGTTAAACTATAAAAATTTTGTCACAGAAGATGTAAATAAGTTATTTGCTCAGTATTGAAGATGTAAAATAATGTATTGGATTATTCAAAGAGTAAATAGATTACATTACATTACATACTTTGGCAAGTATATGTATAACTGCATCCAGTTTTTCACATTTCTAAGCTACAGAAGAATAGATTTTAAATTTGCATTGTCCCAAAGGAGCTTCTATAGTGTTATTCAGAAATGTGTATGTAAGTATTGTTTACTCATCAGCTTCTTTTCTGAAACCTAAGGCCAGAAACATACTCGATACACAAGTACATGAATTTTACGTACATTCATGCATTCCTGTGGCAGTAATCATCTCAGTACTGAAGGGGGCGTTACGCATTATTCGTCACGTTTAACTTTCTTAGTAACAGTCCCTTTAAACTGTTGCTCCACCATGACAGTATTTGACCTGAAAGAGTAAATTTAGTTTAAACTAATTCCTGCTACATAATGCTCTTGTAAAAAGTGCTACTCTAGTTGTGACGCATTTTGCAATGCAGCGGCACATGAAATTGAGCTTGCATGGCTTAAAAGTCTGCAGTGCTGGACTCATGCAGAGCGTGTTTCAGACCTTAGTGTTTTAAAGTGTTTTGTTTTAAACCTGTGTAGAATTGATCCTGTTCCGAAAGGCTGAAAGAATGTACTGTATTGTAGGGTGAAATTTTTGCTTCATAACTGACTTTTGCAAAATGGGTTCTCACTGAAGTCATTGCATTTCAGTGTTTTGAAATAGTGTATTATTTATTGTTTAAACACTAAGTTATTTAAGTATTAAACTTCTATATTTATTGAAATATGTAATCATAGGTCTGATTGTTGTGCTGATATATTTGGTTATCTTTGGTAGATAACATTTAGTCATTACAGATGGCTGAACAGATGAGTGCTCTGGCATGTGGTAAATATGCACTTTTATGCTCAGTAAGCAAGTAGCTAGTTTGTCTCGCTTTATTGTAGATGAGAGCCTAACTTGCTTCAAGTTCTGACCTCATGGAAACTACACGTGCTGCTGCCAGTTAGCTGTAGTTCATCAGGTAAATGTGTTTAGCACAATGTTTCGGTTAAACTCAGAGCTCAGAGCAGTGCATATAGATTCTATTGAAATACAGTTGCATAATTTTAGCTATTTACAGTAGTGCATAAGTTCATTTATGCTTACATTTGTGCCCCTCACAGACTGTATGATCTGTCAAAATTCTATCTTTAATCTCATATTCTTCAACAATGGTTTGTCACAGCATTTATACATTGTTGCCCTTTTGTTGATTTGATTGCTTTAGTTAACATCGCTTTGGATGAATGCATCTGCTAAATAATTAAATGTAAAGGTAAATGGTTCACCCAAAAATGAAAATTCTGCCTTCTTACCTTCTTGTCTTTTTAAACTTGTGATTTTCTTCTGTGAAACACAGAAAGAACTTGTATGTGTATATGTGTATGCAGGCCATTTTCATGCATTAAAAAGAAAAAAATTGAGCTGTCAAACTCCTAAAATATCCAAAAAAGTAGCCCATATGACTTTTAAGTCGTAAGATGGCTTTGTTTGAGGCATAAATAGAAATTTAAACCATTCTGCTTTGAAATCTGCTTGAAATATTCCCCTTTGTCATAGTTCTTCTCACTCTTGTATACGCTTGTATATTCAAATACAGCATGACATGTCAAGACATGTTTAATTTTAATGCAGTTATAAAACATGCAGGAACCGTTTGATGTCAGTGATTTAAAACATACCAAATGGCTACAGACTATAGTGCACAAATTGTACAAATTGCGCTCCTACTAGGGTGCATTTGAGTCATTTTGACTCAACGGCTCTAGTCCACAATCACTTTCATTGTGTGGGAAAATAAATCTGTGTTTCAAGGAAGAAACAAAATTATATGGGTTTGGTTTGACATGAGAACAAGTAAATAAGCCTTTTCATTTTGAACTGCTCCTTAAAAAAAAGATGATCATTGCTTCAGCTGATTTTAATGAATGTGTCCCAACATTAATTATGAAAGATGCAAGTAAATTGCATCAATTTTTCTAGAACTTTTTTCCCCTTTTCCCCATGTCACTTGTGCTTGTGCAATTTGAACAGCATCATATCTTTGTGTTCTTCCTCTCTTAGTCAAAGCTTAATGTCTATCTGATCTATTTTTGAACAATGGAATCGCAGCATATTGTGAGTTTTTTGCTGAACTGTTTGTTGAATGACTAATGATATATTCTTACCTGTTAGAGGTGTGATTGCATGTGATCATGTTTATAGGGCTGTGTCTAAATTTAAGGCCCTTATTTTCTATGTAATAACTATTCGAAAGAGCATAGTTTGAAAAACACTTGAAATCCTTTAATGTTTCCTAACAAGAAAAACTTGTCTGCTAAAATTATTTTGGTGTTTTAAGGTTGTCCAAACACTGTACAGTTGATGTGAATTAAGCTCCTGTTTATAAGCAGCTCAACAATATGCTTTTTCACAGTGATATATAAAGCTAAAGTTTTATTGTTATAAAAATTGCCACAGATGTCTGACTCCATATAGATTCTGCACACGGTTTCTCTGAACAGACGGTTTATTCAAAGCAATGTTCCCTGTGTTTGTGTGCTTCATATAGATACCAAACATGGATTTGCTGTGTTTGAATTCAGTGATTTTGAATTAAAGAGGAGTAACTGGTTGTGCAAGAATCGATTGTGTTGTTCTCTCTCTGAATCTTGTGTTCGACATTTCCCTTTGTCTCAGAGGTGCTATTTATAGTTGCCCTGTTTTAGTCCTCTCCATCTCTGATTCGGTTTCTCTCTCTTGTGTCACTGGAGCAACGGCATATCTCCACATCCAACTGATGAACTGCAGAAGGGCGCCAGTACCTGATAAAATCCTCCTATTTGAATATTACTTCCACTTTATAGTCTACAATAAAAAGCCAGGGGATACAGTTCTTCTTATTCTGTGGGGGAATCTGTCGCTCTTGCATCAATGTGATTCTGAGCCATCACAGTAAAGGGGAGAAGATAGCTATCTGGCAAGCAACACAGTAGTTGTGGCTGGAAGCACAGACAATACAAAACAGGTGTAAGAGAGCAATAAAACAAAGTACATGTGAGAGATAAAGTAAAAGGGTGAATCTTAGAAAAACATGTCCTAGTCATATGTTACCCCAAAATCACAAAAAAACAAGACAATACACTTCATGGGATAGTTCACCCAACAATGAAATTCTTGCATCATTTACTCACCCTCATGTCATTCCAAACCTTTTGATTTTAATTTTTGTGATGATAAACTTTTTTATCATCACAATAGCAATGTTAGGACAGGAAGAGAATTAGCATTTATAAATCACTGGTTTGGATTTTCTAATAGGTTTTTTAAAGAGGCATGAAAACTGTCATGAAAATAATGGTCACAATGGTCCTAAAATGATCTCCAATCTTATTTCTTTTGATTTTGGGGTAAAATATGTTTTAGATATTTTCTTGACATTCACTCAAAATGGAAGCAGTGGGAGAGGAAAGAAATTAATGGAGACAAAAGAAGGAAGCGAGCCAGACTGTGTCAGTAGAACCACAGATGGTCATTTAGCCACCCAAAGAGACACATCGTTTCTGTAATAGCTTAACTGGTCATCACACTGCAGGCCTGTGGATCTCCATCACACAGATTTACTCTTCTGCCCTGCCTTATGGCCGGGCTCACGGCATGAGTTTGTGTCACCCATACTGCACCCACCAATCACCTCCATGGCTCTGTCAAATCTGATTAACAACCTCTGTTGCTTGGCTACATGGAGTACACACCCCTGCCTGCTCAGTGCTGTCGAGAGCTGCTCTACGCTGCATTGGTTAGCATTACATGCCCGGTGTTTAGGGCTGTGCTATTTGGAACAGCACTTTACTGTTCCAATCTGCTCAACCAGTTCAGGCCAGTGTAGATTCACTGATTCGCTCGTTGATTCATGTTGACACCCTTCCTGTCATTTCCTGTCTCTGCCTCAGTGACTCTGTGCTCTTCCCTCACCAGAGACTTACGTAACACCGCTGCTTCACACTGTATCCTAACTAGGCATGACAATTCATTTCTCTGTCCACGCTACAAGCAAAAATACTGCAAAATCACAACCAATAAGAACATTTCATGTTATTTTAATATTTCATAGTATTTAATATTTCATATACTGCTATGTGAAACAGGATTTTGAACCAGTGAGATTTAAGTGTATCAGGAGCTACTCAGGGACAGATTCACTAAACAGTTGTGCAATTTTGTTCACAGTATATCTGTAGAAAAAAGCAATAATGCTGTAGTCAAGCATGTTTTCTGCATTTTGAGAGTCAACTGAGGTGCTTGGCTTGCAACATGGGGGTGATGCTGTACTGTCCCACAATAGTATGCTAGATTGTGCTAGTCTGTTGCGTCTTTCACAGCCTAGCACTCAGAACAAGACTTTGTTGCCTAAAGTACACTTGTATTTTTAATGGTTTGTTATCAACACCAAAAATATACTGATGAAGTAAGTCATAATAATCAGACCTTCTCTTTTAAAAGCGAACACACGTGGATATGGGATGCATTTTACTGCCATGTGTCTCACCTGACCACTTGTGATTGGATCACTTAAAATGGATTGTAATACTAGGTTTGCCAGGGCCTCAGGTGAATCGAGTGCTAAAACAGCATAGACACTTGCAAATGAACAACTGTAAACTGGCAGATTTCATTCTAAGTGAATTCCCCTCTCTGTGTGGTGCAACAGGAATAGAAACCAAGCTACTTATGAAACGTCTCATTTCTCATTGCAGTCGCTGCTGGTTAATGGACATTCATGCTGCCGATGTTATGTAGTGACAAAGTGACTGGAAGTCATTCATAATGAGGGCTGGCAATTTGAGATGGCAGGAGTGACAAAGAGCATTGTTGATGCAACAATGTCAGTAAGACTTCAGCTATAGGCAAATGTGTGTGAGATCCTGGATTAATATTATTTGCTGCTTTTATTGTGTCATACCTGATTAGAACACAGTATTTCACAATAAGTTAAGACACAATAAGGACAATAAGTCAAGACACAAAAAATGTATTTATTGAAAAATATGTTACAATTTTAACAGCAGCAAGAACAGGCTATTACAGTTCACAGCAAAACCGTCATCCCACAGAATTGTATGACTAATACTCAGAAACATGAAATGATTGTCGTGTTCCAACTAGTGGAGGACTTTTAACCCTACATACTCACAAAGACACAAAGAGGAAGTGCAGTGATTTTTCCCCGCACCAAAAGGTCGCTGTGAAGATTCAGGGAGCTTGTTTGATACTAGCAGTCTGACATATAGTACACTGTAGGACATCAGGAGCTGGTGAGCCATCGTCTGAAAACATTGTGTTAACACAAAACACTGTTACTTGAATTTATGTAATGATTTCAATGTGGAATTTTAAAGGTGACTTATGTATTTTTTTATATTAAAACACATTTGCCAGTATAATGTTTAACATTATAACAGTAATAACTGTTATACTGGCATAACACTTATGCCAGTATAACAGTATAATGTGCAGAAACATATTACAGTGATCAACAACTACAGTGATCAATTTATAGGTTCATTTCCCTCAAAAAAGTAAACAAAAAAATTAAGTAAAAAAAACTAACAATGTTTGTGGTGCTTGCACTCAGACTTGCCCGATGCAGCAACATTGGTTCAATCAAAGGCAAATTTTTGGGGCGGGGTTTACCTGTTTGGCCATTCAATGACAGATGGAGAGCTGGGGAACGCTGTTCAGGCCTTATCTTTAATTGGTCTTACTAATGAGCATTCAGTTGCATATGATACATACACATGTATTTTTTCCATACATTTACTATCATGTGTTCAAATTACTGCATGAATAATACACATGCCTGACTTAAAGCATCCTACTGAGTAATCAGAATGAAGATTATGCAACATTGTGCTTAAAAATTTCCCTACATACTGACATCAAGTATATAAAGACTAATTTGTAAAAATGTTCATTTTTACCTGATATGAAAGGGTGGTGTCAGGCATCAAAATGAAGGTTTTTGTAAGTTTAGAGTCTTCTCTTTGATTTCTTATTGTGCTTTGGGCACTTCTCCCCACAAGCAGGGGGCGCTCTTCTTCAGCAACCTCTTCATCCAGTAATCCATCTTCCGGGTCCAGGGTCTTGACTTCAGTCACTAGAACCAGGTGGGACATTCTTTTCTTGAGTCTGCTCTGCAGGGTAAGATGAAAACGTGATTGTGTGTCATTTTTTTGTAATCGTTTTCTTGTACTTTAAGCTGTTTAAAATTAAAACTAAACCGTAGGAAGGATTTTAGCATTTAGTTTGTTTAGAAAAATATTTTACTGTTTATAAGTATTAGTTTATAAGTATTATATAGTATTTTACTGAAAAATTATCTATTTATTTATGCTCACCCTCATGTCATTTCAAACTTGTATGACTTTATTTTGTGGAGCGCAGAGAAATATTGCAGACTGTACATTTACATATAATGACAGTGAATGTGGACTGGCTGTGGAGCTCAAAAAACACCACCACAAGAGTTCATGAAGGTGGGTATGATGACAGAATGTTTATTTGGGGTAAACTTTTAAATTACAAAATTTCTTCGATTGAACCAAAGTACAAAACATTTGTCAGTATTGATTGTTTTCAAACACCAGCTACAGTACCAGACAGGAAACATCAACATTAGAGCAAATTAACAAAGCATCAACAATGAACAAAGTCACACAAACCTGCACTTGATCCCTGACAAAATTCATGTCCTCCAGAGCTTCAGTCAGAGACCTCAGACATGGGGACAGGTCCCAGTATAGGCAGAAGAGCTGGAGGAAAATAGAAAACCAAGCAGAACTTGATGTAAATATGTACAATGAGGAAAAAACTGATATGGAAATTATTTAACTGCTACTAACTTCTCAGGAAATGATCAGTACCATCTGATAAACTACAGTTTACAATTCAAGCAGATAAGGATGTGAAAGGCAGTTATTCGGTTATCTGACTGAACAGCATGGTTAACTGTCTCTGACATTTTTTCCTGTCAATCATGTGAACATATAAGTATCCACGTGTTCTGTGTTTGGTGACAATTTCCTTAACAGTTCCTTAACTTATTTCATCAAATTTCATAGTCTGGAGGGCTTGTAGTTGTCAAGGACAACAAGGTAAATTTGTTTACCATAATATCTATTAAGACTTGATGGGCAAGTGAACTCAAAACCTGTTTCAGATCCAAACATTTCTAGTCCAAAATGACCATCAGGAAACCACATCATTAACTACTTGTTTCGAAATCTGTCGATTTCTGACATCAGCAATGATCACATGATCCCTCACATATACACATTGGTGCTTAGGAACTTACATGGCCATTCACAAAAAAATATAGCCAATAAAAAAGTAAATGATAAAAGGTGGACATGGGAAAATACACTGTGATATTCCTGGCTGTGGAGTGGCCCGTGTGGATAATTTTAGAAACAAGCAGTTGCTGTTTATTTTTAACAAGGTCCATGATTTATACAGCCTGATCTTAACAGTTTGTGCGGCATATTATAGGGAAGATGTTTTTGTGAACTGTCAAAATGTAATGCAGGATTTTGAAAGAAGCTGGTAGGATGAAAGGATTTGGCAGTTAAAACAAAAACAGCAAATCCACAGCCCACAAATAAAATCAGCAGCCCTCATGCTTAGGTTAGCCGAGAGGTTTGTCATACAGAAAGAAGCCACGGCTGAAAGAAAGTCCAGTTTAATTGAAAGGGTCAGAGGGTCATACTAAATTTAGAATCATTCAGATGGAAGGACAAAAAGGACCAATTACTTGCAGTCTTCCTTTGCATTTCTGCATCCAGTCAGCCACGCCCAACAGCAGCCTGTGTCGGACCAACCGCTCGTTTACTGCCACCAACCGCACATCTGTGTTCATGTTTATCTAAGAATACAGTTTTATTTACACACTAATAAAGATAAAAAGCGAGTTGAAATGAAGGATCTGACATCATCAGAGTATGATGTCATGTGACCGCCCACCTGTTTGTTGCTGTAGTGGAAGATGAAGAGAATGACGGCGGTGAGGATGATGGAGACCAGACTGATGCACAGATAGAGCCCCCAGATATCTATTGCGCTGCCTTCGAGGTACATGTGAAGAGTTGAGTACACCGCACACCACAGCACCAGATATAAAAGCTGCAGGTGATAAAAATGAGCAGAACCTGATTCCTGGAAACTTAACTTGTTGCGCAAAGGAATGAAAGGTGACCTAATAGGGAACATGTCATTCTGGGATTGAACATGATTGCTGAATCCACAATCGCTCTGTTCCTTGTAAAAGTACTGAATTGTAGTTTACCAGTACTGTGAATGATGTGCAATTTTGTTCTTACAGGTGCCATGATGAGATTAAAAAAGGATGAGTTAAAAAGCAGATATCTTCTGACAGACGGGTGGTCCAGCGCTATATGTAGAGGACCCTCAAAATCCTCTGCTGGAATCTGGAACAGTGAAATAATCAACATTAAATTGCTTAACCTTAATAAACATTTTGTCATTATTCACTCACGCTTCTGTAAAAATTGAGTCATTATGTTTCAAACCCCTTATTTCTGAAGCATGGCACGGTTAACATGGCATATTTACATATTGTATGTAAAAAACAAATACTAATTGATAAATGTTTTAAAATGTAAAAAATGTGAACAACTACTTTATTTATCTGAAACTGTTGAGTGGGAAATAAGGTGGAGCTTTATGTGGAAATGATGAATAAATGATGTTAAATTCCACTGGCCTGGAAGCCTTTTCTCTCCAACAGTGTCCTGCAGTTTGCCAAGTCAAATGTGGGAGCCAGCATAGAGGATGTGGACACAGATGCCATACATTGACCTGGAAAAGATCAGGAGAGTTGCAAATAGCCAATTGGAAAGTCCTATGCAGAAATCCAATCTTTATTATTCCAATGATTTAAAATCTTTTGACACCTCAGGGAATTTGCACTGGCACTAAAGGCTGTTTACACCAAAAAATTTCATAATTTCTGAGACCATCATAGAGTCACTGGAGCATTACAAGCATTGTGGTATATTTGTGTCCTGCTTAAACCAGTACAAATCACACTGCACTTAATAGTAGTGACATTGTGTGTCTGTGATTTCAGGTATAAGGTTTGTTGTAAGATACAGTACCATTCGTCCATGTGGCTGCTCTGCTTGTTTCTCCTGTTGTGGCTGAATGTCCTGTGAGGCATTCAACGATTCCTCTTTCATCTTCATTACACTGCCCCTCCCTCTCCTCCATGGAACAGCCTATATCAGAGCCTGCTAAAAACACATGCCCCCAAATAATAGGAAACATTGTGCAACTGCAACTGGTTGCATATACAAAACATTCTTGATTAAGCCATTAAAATGTGGATGGTTGCTAGAGTGTTGCTATGCGGTTTCTATAGTGTTAAGTGTTTTTTGCCTATTGTTATGCAGTTGCTAGGCTGTTGTTAGGTAGTCTGTGGTTGCTAGAGTGTTGCTGCCCAAATCTCTATGAAATGTTGGTTGGTCTTAGACATAAACACGTCACTTCTTCAGAACTATGAGACTTTTTCTTCTTGTTTTAGTATCCACAATGCGAGTACCTCCCTGCACACCTCCATACAACAAGTTGCATGATTTGAGCTAGCACTCCCATACCCCATAACACAAACAATGTGCTATAATTTACACAAAACAAATAAAAATTAAGAATACATTTACAATTTATTTGTCAAATGCAATAAATCTGTTACGGAGGAGGCTCATTTAAATAAAAGCTTTTTTACATTTTTAATGTTGTGTTAAATGCATTTGATAATATTAAAATTAAATATAAATGATATATGTGATGTCATTTAGAACAGATCTTGCAGATAGAAGAAACTAAATTTAACAACTCACATGGTGGGGTCGGCCTCAGAAGGAGCAAAGGGATTTGGGTAGGGCACAGTTTGTCGTTGGGGTTTTAAAATGACTTTCAGCACAGTGCACAGCCTGAGAAACACAGGAAACAGCAACTTTTCAAACAACTTCTTGTTTTAGAGTTTCGTATACAAGATATTGAGAAAGACATTTGTTTCTCACCAATTAAGAAAATAGACAGTATTTCTTGATCATTTGCACAATATTCTGCATATACTTTATGAAGTATAACAGGCCTTCTGATTTATGGTAATTCTCCGATCAAAATAACATGTTTTTATAAATACACATAAAAACACACATACCCAAAATATACATCAACACAAAACAGCCTTTGCATGCATTGCCACAGGGAACACAAGAGAAACAGAGTATTGGANCCCCACACACACACACCACTTATTCTTACTCACCCCTGTTAGTTTGATAATGTAGCAAACACATTGTACTACTGAAGTGTTAGAGCAGAATTTGCATGTTGCAGGTCCATCGTGTCATTTTTCTCCTTTTCATAGACTTATGTCTGCTGTTGCCAAAATCTTTGTTCACTTTCTGCCAAGCACCTCCCACTGTTTTAATATTCATTTGTTTAGCTCTTTATAACTATTTATTTATCCATTCTGTCATTTTCTGTCACTCTTTTTTTAGTCTTGCAAACTTCTCTTTCGTTTCTCGCTCTCTTTCTCTTTCATTCCCTGCTTGGTGTGTCTTCCTCCTTATGTGTGTCAAACTCTAATGACAGCTTTTTGTCCCGCCCCTTCACTGCTCTTCCTCTATCGCTCTGTATTTTTGTGCTTTCTATTTATCTCTCGGCTTGTGACTCAGCTCAGTCTGAACACATGACTGCAGAATTTTTCCCCCTCATTTTTACATCCGCATGGCAAAATAATTCTTAAGTTTGTGTGTAAGCAAAGGGGAGTGAGAGAGGTCACAATGTTATCATGATAACTATTAAATGTTAGTAGCAAATGAAAAGGCTTGTAGGCCATTCAAGGCCATTTTACAGTTTTCACAGTAAAACACACAAAAAAGATGTACACATAATTAAGAGATTTTTCTCACAAGGGCTGTACCTTTAAGTACGACTTTAAGTTGGAAGTCCAAGTACACAAGTGCTAGTTTCCTGTAGTAGTGGTTTTGCATGTTAGTTTACCAATACCTACTTTAACAGTGCCATAAATTAGGATCAAGGGGCACAGTTTTCATAATTTCATATCATAAATCAAGACTGGGGCGAGTCACTATATATACACAAATCTACTGTGTATAATTTATTAGTATTACTATAACTACAGCTAAAACAGTAGCTTTATATTGTACACGTTTTTTGTACCCCACGTTTTTTAATGTATAAAATATATAAAGCTAAATTTCTTTTAAAAACCCACTAAGAAGGTCAGTACATCTTATCACTCTCTAACATCTTGTCCAACACGTTAATATGAACGACGTTTGAACGTAGAAATAAAATGACACAATCACAGCGCGCAAACGCCATCAGGAGGGTTTATATGAAAGTACATCTCTGGAACTAAATTCTCCCAATTTGTTTTTAAACAACGTGTTCCAAACATACAGGCTCAAGGACCATTTTACACACATATTTGCAGCATGTCATCTATTCTGTTGTCTTTTCAGAAGTCAAGATGTACTTTCAAATCAACATCTCATGCCCATTTATTCTATAACACTGAAGCAGAAAATACATACATGTATTGAATTAATGAAATGCAACAGAGAACTATACGTGTTTTTTTTTAAACTAAAACCTACCAGTTAATATCAATCTTGAATTTATATATATTTATATCAGCCAGTCAATGAAAAGGTTACTGTTACACATGCTTCTAAAATGCATATATAACCTCTATCTATATAGACAGACAAATACATTGATATATATAGATAGGCAAAATTTACAATACAATATCAAGAACTCGTTTAGAGAGAAAATCTATACATGATGACGCTCTCTTTTTATGCAAAGATTCTGCCATGTGACTGTGACGTCACAGAACGGCGGTCATATGACTGTAGGGTAACGGATGCGAAGCTGCTGTTTTCATGTGTTAGTATTACAGCTACAACAAACCCCGTTAAAGAAAATCAGCAAGGAATTTTCCGTTCCTTTCAAGTGGAGGGAGCACTGTTGTGGGTAAACAGCTGCACTGGTCGTTTTAATGGATTTTATTAGACAATGCTGGATTGTACTTTGCATTGCGCTGTTTCCGTGCGCGTGTGCGGACTACTCGCAGGTAAGTAGTTCAGTCAGGTGACATCACGGTGTCTCTTCTCTTTCAGCTGGTCTACATTACATACTATATGCATGACTATATTACATTTATTATAATACTAAACATGATGTTGCAGGTCATGTTGTAAACTTCGCCAACACAAGTTTTTCAGTACTGTTTTTTT
>JAZGTI010006675.1:2560-22986 GCA_036877585.1 Botia kubotai | reverse complement strand
AATACTTCATGTGCAGTATGAAGTACAGGCTTCATACGAACATGTTCAAATATCATCTATGAATAAATCAATAAAATTGACTTACTCAGTACTGCATACTTGCTGGGTTTCTCCTTCTCCAGTTCCATAAGGAACGCTCTTGTGTCCTGCAAGCATTTTTGGGACACGTTCCAGGAACATACAGTGTTGCAGATAAACAAGAATATCAATGAGACAGCGGTCCATCTGAACTGTGGCATTTTGTACAGTGTTTCATTTTGGGTTTTTCACCTGTTTAAATACCTGGAGTACGGGTCACATGATCAGGAAACTGGACATGTGACAAGACAGGTTTTGGTCACGCTCTCTCACCATCCAAAA
This sequence comes from Botia kubotai, assembly GCA_036877585.1. NCBI lineage: Eukaryota > Metazoa > Chordata > Actinopteri > Cypriniformes > Botiidae > Botia > Botia kubotai. The sequence goes on along the minus strand of JAZGTI010006675.1, from coordinate 22,626 downwards.
TGACCACGAAAATCAAGACTCCACGCTATGATAATGGGCAGGTTACCATGTCATGACCAAATACAATCAGCCCATTAGCATATGTCGCATTTGTCGACTATACAGGTGTCAAAGAAATCTCAATATCTCTCACACTGTGCTCAGATTTTCCATGTACCCAAAGTCTTTAATTAAACATTTCATATCAGTTTCTCTTAAGAGCAAATTATCTGAGCTATGCTATCCATTACACAAATTTTTTGACACTCTAACAATCGAAGTCTCATGTTTCTTATTACCAAATATTTCCAAGCACAAAGCAACAGATGAGAAATCATGAGCAATTACTTATAAGAACAGTTGGGGAATATCCACGATTTGTAGATGAATGTAAATTGTACCGCACCACATGTGCCCCTCTGACATGACAACCTATAATTGTAATCACAAAGGTCTCGGATTTACGGTAACCAATTACATCGTCTTCATGACCCCTGTCAACAAGGAAGCACCAATCACACGTCAGCGTTTTACACAGCGGCCTTTATCAGACAGTCTGACTTTTTCCCCTGTAACCATGGTAACTAAGATCAGTGACCAGCAGAGAACTGCTTTAGGATAATTAAAATGAGGCAACCCGAGACCAATATTCGAAAGCACACAGTAACGACACTGCGATTTAGACGCCGGACATTTTTGTTTACATATCATTTATTAATGATAACTTTTTCTTCACAAACATAGACCATATTTACCAAACAGCAGCAAAGACATCCTATAAAATAGAACAACCCACATGGCCTCTCTCATGCACGTATGTGTTATCAAAGGTACTTGCAAAGAGAAAAAGTAAACAGATTAACATACTGTGATGTCTGATGGTATCCAAGACAACTGAAAACATCAACAATGTAGAAAAATGCAAGAACCTTCACAATTGTGGTTAATCTCATCTTTTTAACGAAGACAAGAAATGCTGAAAAGAAGCGCAACGACTTCAAAGGAAAATAAGATGACAGAAGAACAAAGAAACAGCTTTTCACATTTTCATCAAAACATTCATCTATAGTGAAGGCAGGATTTGTCATTTGTTGCCCGTATCTTCCCTTCTTAACAGGGTTACCAAGCGAGTGTTTTCAGAAGTGAGTCAGAGTAACTTCCAGAAGTTTCCGTGGCGCCCTGCTTCACGACTGACTACGGTGACGTTGATGTCATTATTTTGCTTTCAAGCACCCGAGGCACTCGAACACACCGCGGGATGCACGCACTCACGATTTACTGATTTCGAGAACGAGAAAACACGTAACTTAGTTACTTCGGTGCGCACACATAATCGAGAAAACTTTGGTTCAAATAAAACGTTCCATAAAGCTAAATCAAGTGGAATATTTCGGATTTGTTTCACCGATATCGTCACAAACCTGCCGTGCAAAATAATCCTGGATTCTGTTACTAGTAGAAGGAACCTTTGAAATCGACCTCAAAATTATAAAAGCAATATTCCAAAATGTTCTTGTGCGGTGTGATTCTAACGCGAGACACAAATGCCACTGAACCCAAAGTTGATTCAAGCTGCCTGAGAAACAAATGAAGTGAGGATACCAAAAACGTTCTGGGCATCACAGCACCCTAAAGTTAGTTAGAAAGCATATATAGATTGAGCATGACCTCTTGGCAGTGGTTGACATATTTGAACTCTGTAGTGTTTGGTTATATATTTTTGTAATAGACGACTAATTCACAGAACAGAAATGCATATACAGCAAAGCTTTCGGGCACAGACCAGTTCCTCAGTCAAACACCATTTTCAACCGCTTTAGGAAACACATTTCCCAATTGTCTTGTAGGTCTTGGACTGATTGTCTCACAAAGAGAGTGAGTTACATTCCGGGCACTTTTAGCAGCAGTTTTTGAGGAATGAATGTGTATCCCAGTTTCTGCTTTCGTGTGAAAACGAGAACGCTCTAAAATACAAATAAAAAGCATCTATAAAAAAGATCTTTCCACCACCCATACAAACATCTATCATAAAGTATACAAAATGTGTTCTCGTAGATAATTAAATACACATAAATCATATTTGAATATATTACACATCTTTAAACAGACACCTTCTGTGTGTATAGACTTATACATTTCGTATATGTATATTTGTTTTTATATATATATATGCATTTGTATGCACAGATGAGCACACAAAGAGGCCAGCGTACGGCTTCTAAACAGCCTCTTGTACGACATACAACAAATTATTCCTTGCAAACCAACTTCCGACCACAAGGGGGCACTACCTCTCTCTCACTTCTCTGCTGCACTCAGCCGCTTGGACTTAATGTAGGCCATTCCGTGTGTCCGCATGTGTGTGTTCAGGGCTCCTTCGGTTTCAAACGTTTTGGAGCACACTTTACATTGAGTATCCGGGATTCCGTCGCTGACCTCTGGGTTCGGAGTGTTCTCCTGTTGACTGCTGTGACGGTTGATTCCTTGCGGTTCCTTCAGCTTGTGCACGATGAACAGGTGTCGGGCGAGGGAATGGTGCGAGGTGTAGCATAGGCCGCACTCGCGACACTGGTAGGACGAGACGTCGGTCTTGTGCTGGGGAATGTGTTCGTGGAAACGCACTATGTCTTCGGTGGTGAAGCTACACACGGCACATTTGTGCGTTTTAAACACGTTAATCTTTAGCTTCTTTAAAGGTTGTGAGGTTGAGGTTTTGGCCCTGTGAACAGGGGCCCCCTCCTCTCCAGGCTCCTCTGCTGCTTCTTCACCCTCAGGGTCCTCGTCTTCAGAGTGGACCTTACGTTTAGGACAAGGTACCTGAGATATAATAACAATGCTTACTTAAAGCGAAATAGTGCTCCTGTAGCTCAACTGGTAGAGCATAGCGCTTGCAACGCCAAGGTTGTGGGTTCAATCCGAGATACACATTGTGATCAAATTTAATATAAAAACTGTTCCAAAACATGCATTCTAATTTTAACGAAATTCTAAGGCAGCCCTTTGTTCTACACCCTGACCCTACCCCTACAATCAAAGGTCTGTGATTGGTTAACAAGAATTTGGTTTTAAAATGTTGATCCAGGAACATTGCTTTTACATGTATAGATCATGTAAGTGTATATAATATATAGGTTTGTCTGCTGGTTACCTGCTCTTTGTCCACAGTGGCGTCTGTACCATTGGCCTCTGGATCTTTGATGCCGTGCATCAACCGAATGTGCTTCTCCAGCAAAAGCCTTTTGGTGAAAGTGCGACTTGGTTCTGGACAATGTCTGTGGAAACCCAAGAGATCCACTTGACTCTTGTGAGCATAGCAGCAAACCGCAGCAAAACAAGGTTTTACTGAAAGTGCTCTAAGCGTGAACTAATGGAACTGATGGAACTCTATTGTGATTGGTTGAGAAACACGCAATACTCACGGACACGTGTAGACCTTCCGCAGGCCCTTGTGTTTGATTCGGTTGTGTCTGCATAAACTGTGGGAGGAGCTAAAGGATTTGTCACACTGTCGACAAGGATGCTTTTTCAGTTGCTGAGAGAAAGAGAGGGAAGAAGAAAGAAAGAAAGAAAGAAAGAAAGGGAAGAAAAAAGAAGAAAAAAATATAGCGGCAATAAATCATCACATCATGAGAAAACAGAGGAGTGTCATAACTGGGCACAAATCCAGACGTGTAGATTAGTTAAGCGCATTTTCTACATTTGAAAGTGTCAGTTCTGGTGCCTGGATCACAGTTAAGTACTGCTGTCCGGGCCAGTACACCGGATTAGAGTGGGTATATACAGCATCCCCCACAACCCAGCTCTCAAAACTGACCTGAAATCAGACGAACCGCACTTGGAAAATTGAATTCAGCTTTGATTCGGTGGGTGCGCTAAATTGCACAGTAACCCAATTTGCATAATTCCCCTTAAGCAAATCGGGTGCCAAAACAACACAAACAACGCACACAACGTTTCAAATGCATGCGATTCTCGCAATTCATTCTTCAATCAAAACTACTATTAAACCCAAGCCTATGTCAGCAATCACGCATTATTTTACCTTCCCATGCTCCCTCTTCATGTGGGCGATGAAAACTTCCTTCTGCGTAAACAGGCGGTCACACACCCTGCACGTCCAGCCAGGACACGAAGTGGAGGCTGGGACTGTTTTGGGAAGGTCAGTTCCATTACCGTTCTTCTTCGTTGGTGACGATGGCTTCTTCTCTCCCTTCTCAATGCTGTTGATAGAGCCGCCCTCCTTCTGGTTGGGGATCATGGAATTAGTAGGTTTGGAGCTGAGGGGAAGATTGATGGCCAGGTTGGGAGGGCCCTCTATGGTCTTTAAAGTGCCGTGCAAGGACTTCCAAAAAAAAAAAACAGAATTGAAAACGAAACTGTTAGAAAATGACACCGGATAAATATTCAAGATATGGTTTCATCCAAAGTACAGGGCCTTATGACAGTGCAAGTGTGTTGTAGTATTGATGAGTTAAGCAAATACTAACATAATTATCTTCAAACTGACTTGTGCAAGAACTACAAAACATATGTTACTGACTTTGATGTGATCCAGCATAAGCTGCTTCTGAGCGTAGTGCATGGAACAGTCGGGGCACTTGAAGACAGACACTTTCTGATTGGATATGTGCTGGTCGAAGTGCGTGTAGAGCAAGGTCTGCTGGGTAAAAACAGTGTCACACATGGAGCACTTGTAGATCAACCTGCAAGACGACAAATGCCAGACCAATTATTAGTTTCGTACCAATAAAATGTATAGCGTTAATACAGGATGTGTCGATATTTACAATGTAAATATTGTAGTTTCGTTTTTACACTACACGGTTCAATAGCGCAGTTCCAAATTAGAACGAACATCTTTTATGCTGCAGATATATTTGTTTCATTTGTAAGTTCTAGGGGACTTCTGTGGAGCTGTTGAAAGTACCGCGGTAAAGAATGCGTTCTCATTCATTAAACATCTGCATGCTCACGTTGTCAGTGAGACAGATGATCATGTTTCCACCACGGTTACAGGTGACACAGGAAGTGCACACAAACCATCTGGTCTTTTCATTAGCAGGTGTTGATGAACAAGACAAGCCTCATTTGGGGAGGGGGGTTCAAACAGAGGACACAGTAAAGTCAGCGTGAATAATTTCTTTCGGCACCTGAAAAGGTCAGATGTGTTCCAAAGGAACCAAATTCAACACACCTATTGAGTTTCCCTGCATGGCACCAGAAGTATTACTGTGAGCTTGTTTTGTTATAGATGGCAGAGCAAAGTCTATGTAAGTTACAATAATGTGGAAGTTGAATATATTCAGTATATTCAACTGAAAAGCTGAATATACCAAAGTACCCCAAAAACATTTTCAGTAAATATTATATTATACATCTCTCTAGAATACATGATGTTGAACTCTTATATCTGTTTAACCAATAACTAAGGCTACCCAGCTAACAGTTTTAGGTTGTAAGAATGTTCCCATGACGTTTCCATTAAGTAAGTAAAACATTAAAAATGTTATTTTTAAAGTTCTAGGAACATTCAAAACATCAAGTTTTTGAACGTTGTATAAATGTCATCGCTTAACATTTGAATAAAAACGTAATTCTGTAACGGTTTTTAAAACATTCCACTACCTACCTAAGAATAACGTTTTAATATATAGATATATGACGTTTAAAAAACGTTGTACTAATGTTACCACAAGAACTTTAAATAACTTTAAATAACTGAGAAATGAACATTAGACAACATTCTGAGACCGTTCCCTGTTAGCATACTAATAGGCAAGATAACAAGTATGCTATACATTTTTCACATTTTTTAAAAGACTTACTTAGGTTCTCCGATTTTAACTCCTGGATGCTGGGTGTAGGCATGAGAATGTGTACCAGGGGCTGATTTGAAAGCCATGGGGCAGATGGGGCATTTGTAGAAGATTTCACAGTGGGATCCCTGAATGTGAGACTTGAGAGCAGTGACATCAGCAAAGATGACGCTACAGTGTACACAGCTAAAGCCAAAACAGAAAAGAAAGTGTTACTCATAAACATAACCTCTCGTCATTTCTATAATGAATGCCAGTCACCTTTAATTCTGCATTAATCAACAGGAAATGGCAGTATTATGGAAGTAGCTTTGATTGCGGTCTTGAAAGCATGACAAGCGCCCATTTTGTGTTCCAATCAAAACCAATTAAACACTTAGCAACACTTTGTATTTCACCATACTTTTAACGCAGAAATAAGTGCCGTTAAGTCAACTTTGGGGTCAGCGAAGACTGAAACTACATGGTATTGCTGAACTCTGAGTAAGGTTTACCCAGAGTTTCTTTTACATATCACATGCTCATAAATAAACAACACGTCCTTTGATTACATAGAAAAGCCATGTCTAGGAAGCAGAGAGACATTTCTTAGAAGCATATTTGAGTCCCGACAGTTACAGGAAGTGATGCGATACTAACCGGTAACCAACTCGACGTGTGTAGTGCAGACAATTTTTGGTCACATGGGCCTGAAAATGGACAGATCGACAGATAGCTCCACATTCGGGGCAGATGTATGGAGACTTGTGCTGATGGATCCTTTGATGGGAAGCAAAACTACACTGGTTTGGCAGCAGCATTTGGCAAATGGTGCAGGTTTTCTATTTCAGTTGAGAGAAACAAACAGACAAGGTGAAAATGGAGAAATTTTCAACCCACTTTTAAGTACTTTTCACAACATCGAAAACTGGGTAAACGTGGCCTTAGCTGGTGACCTGATTTAGCTGGTGACGGGATTTAGCTAGTTCCACAGCTTGAACACAGACAATTACACAACAGGTTGACTTAAGCTATTTTAGAAGGTACTGTATTTTAACAAAAATAAACTTTCTGAAATGGCAAACAACACGCACCTGTCCACCCGACTCAGCAGGCTGCTGGTAGTGCATAGCGAGAGATGACTCTTCCTGAAATGTCTCACTACACTCCAAGCACTTTAGACTCGACCTGCAGACCTTGGGGACATCCTTATCCAGGGGCATGGCAGCCACAACAGGGGCTGAAGAAGGTGCAGATATCACTGTGGTTGGGTTTACCTTGCCTTGACTCCCTATTATGGAGGATCCATGGTTAGCTGAAGAGGCAGGGGCACTGGAGGTTACAGATGGTGCCAGAATCATCTGGTCAGCTGGAATCGGCTTCAAGATGAGATGTGAACACTGCATAACAACGCCTTTGTCTTTGTGGCCCCTGGCATGTGACAAAAGGCTACACTTGTTGTAAAACACAAGGTTCTTGGAGCAGTGGTTGCACGTGACTTCTATGCGGACACTTCTACGGTCGTAATGCTGAGTGAGGCTTTTTTCCAGGGCAAATGAATCACCACATTCCAAGCATTTGTAGCCACGAGACGGCAGAGATATACAGGCTGAAGTTGGAGGGCTGAGGTTGGGTACATAAACTGGCACAGGGTTAATGCTACTTAAAACCTTGTTAAAAGCCTCCACCACAGAGTTCTGGGAGCTGGTTAAAACCTGGACCCGGGAAAGTTTTTTCTGCTGTTGTTGGGCCAACATGGATTGCTTGATGTGTTGCTGGGGTTTAGCCAATACTTGGTGGAGCTCAGCTGCTGATGCATTCTGGGGCAGGAGATTTAAGTTGGTTAGGTGAACAGTCTTTGGCACAAGTTTGGTGTTAGCCAGGCTGGAAGCAGGCACCATGACAGTTTGTTGCTGAATGGCATTAGCAGCTTTGAGAATGGCACTGCTGGCACTCTGAACGGATGCTGCGGGTATGACAGTGGCTTTCACGGTTGTATTGTTGGCGAGTTTCAGGTTGATCACTTGAGAGCCAGCCGTTTTGACAGCTGAGACTGGTAAGAAAGCAGTGGCCACTGGCTTGATGGTCATTTGTTTTGTTAACTCAATGGCTGAGCCTGCAGAAGTTGCTACTACTGTGGTGGGCAAAGATGTTCTGGTGGAAGATGAGAACACAGTAGAAGTTGAAGAGGACAGCAGGGATGAGACAACATTCGGTGAAGATTCTGTATCTTTCTTCAAGCCTTCAGGATCTAACTCTGGAAGGACTCTGGTAACGGTTCTCTTAATTTGCCCCGAAGACGTCTTGATGGTTTTGATGCGGACTTTAGGAATGACTGGGATGGATCCTGCTGAAGATGAAGGAGAACCTTTACTACTGCTTTCACTTGTAACACTGCAAGGGCTTTCAGGCTGTTTAGAGAGCACTTTCTTGGGAAGGTCTACCGCCGACTCCTGTTCTGTAGGTTTCTCTGAAACTTTTGGGGTCTCTTTTGCCTCTCTGGGTGAATCTCGAGGTGTGGCAAGTGAATTTGGAGATTTTGATTCCGTGATTGCTTTCTTTGCACTAAGGGCAGCAATTGCTGCAATGCAAGACGAGAGCTTTGCAGATGATTTGGCCTTTGTTGCGCTCAACCCAACAACCGGTTCTCCGTGTTCTTTTGTTTCTTGGGATCTGGAGATTTCCCTGGGCTGCTCTTCAGTTTTCCCTTGTTTCTGAGTGTCAAATAGGTTTGAGTTTCTCAAAGTGCCATTGGCACTGCTATTCTCAAGTTTCATATGATTGTAGTTGCCATTTGTTTTAGGCCTTGATGGGCCATCTGCTATGGAAGGCTTGGTTTGTTGACCACGGGGCTCTTCTGTTTTCATGTTCAGACCTGTTAGGGGGTTTGGTCTGAATGGTAAACTCCTTTGCTTGTCTGCGGGGTCATCTACTTCAATCTTGTCATCATCGTCAAACTCCTCAGCACTAGAGATCGGACTAAACTGGTTGAACGTGGAAATATTTCCTGCCATTCCATGAATTTCACTCTTTTGAAGCTTTTCACTTTCTTTGCTGTATCGGTTGTTGGGTGCCATGGACAAGAAACCATTGTGCAGTCCATTTCCAACAGTGGGGTGGACATCCTTTTCTGAGAAAGCATGTTCACTAGCATCGAAGCTTCGAACATTCTTGACAATAACACTAACCCCAATGTCTGGACCAGAGGTGACATGGGAGTCCTCTTCATGGTGGACATTGTGTTTGAGCTGTCCATCGTGGTCATCATGGCCAGACTCAATGGCAGCCTTGGGATCAACCATATCAGGAATGTCAAAGGCCGCAAGCAGGTCATCAAAGTCTGGGGTTTTCATGTCACCCATGGTCTTACGGGAATAAGCTAAAAACCTTTAAGAAACAAAGAGGGAACTTTCATTAAAAACATATGTTACACCAAAACATTCAGTCTAAATCCTATGGTTCCTGTAGCTTAACCGTTAGAACATTGTTTTAGCAGCACAAAGGTCACGGGTTCTTGTCCCAGAGAACACAAATACTGCTATATAATGAAAGCAACAAAGCTGGTATATATTTCTTACAACTTTATAATCTTTTCCAAAACTACGCAGTACTTGAACACATGAAAACACTTCACACAGACATCACGTTAATCATGTGTATGTTAAATACTGAATTATAAATCAAAAATATTAAATTATGAACATGAAAAAATTCCAATATATCAGCCATGGGTGCAGCACACTGTGCCGGGAAACAAGTGTGTATAGTATAATAATAGTATGACATAGGCCTATGGCTGGTTTACTTGAGGGTTTGTAAGACACGGTTCTTTGTTAAACTGCTTTGAAATAATACGCATTGCAAACGCTATACAAAAATATTAAATTGAGTGAAGTATCTCTTTCTAAAAATGCAGGGATAGTTTTTATAATGTCTTTCTACAATGACTCCTACAAGCCCCGCCTCAAAATTCATCAATCCCCCATATAAGCTTCTGACGGGAGAATTCGCAAGTACATTACAGTTACTGTCTTCGAGTATTATTATTATTAAGTTAAAAGTGAATCTAGCATTTTTAAGCATTGCGGGGTTCGTGCCATGAACCCTGCCTCAATGAGTAAGATACCAATGTGTTAATGCATTAAAAAAATTAAATGCGAATAAGTCAAAACTAACATACTGTAAATGAGTTTAAATTTAGCTCTACAAAATAGTAAAAATGGTATATTATGTGCAATAAAAACAACACAAATATAACATAATTCTTCAAACAGATCCCTGAACAGAAACACAAAACGCAACCTTAAACTGGTCTATGCCCAGTAAAGACGTATACACCAGTTTTTATTTGCAAAGGAAAGACACCATGCTGAAACTGTTAAGCTTAGACATGTTTAAAATGTATTGCAAAGGCGCGTTTTAAAACATCAGCACTAACTGACAACACCGTCAGTTATGATCATATGGAAAATGGTAATAAAAGAACTAGATCACAAGGGTGGCCGTGTTATGCTAGCAAGGTTAGTCACCCCCATTTTGCCTGTGGCTGCGCGCTTGCTTTTATTGCGATGAGAGCGTGCACTGCAGCCCTTCCTCCATTACAGCTCATAACAACTGCACGCACAGGGTATGCAGGGCCAAAACGGCCTTCCCAGCACACAATAGAGTCAATGTGGTAAGGGGTGTAAGCCGAGGAGCAGCAAACAAAAAGACGGAGGAAGAATAAGAGAGTGTTGTAATGACAGACCGAGTTGCTTAAGCTGGTATGGGGCCTATTACTCCACACAGCCTAAGCCGAGCTGCTGCTTTCCAACGAGGGTGTCACTCAGAGCACAACAAATGTGATTTTCAGTCTCTCATTCTTTTCACAAGCCTTTCGAATCAGGCCCAGCAGTTCATCATCTATTAAAACAACACAACACACTGCACACAACGGGCCTTTATTCGACAACCACGAGCAGAACCAATCTGTGTGTAAACAATACATAAAACTGTTCTTATGTATCATCACGTTCAGTCAAATGGGACAATTTACGTGCAAATGGATTCATGAAATATTTACACGGACATTTATTCTGCTCGTGGTTCATGAACGAGGCCCAATAAGAGTAAAAACAACAATGCAAAACGCACCGCAGTGGAAACATGCAAATGAGCCACTCCTCACCCTCAGCGTTCCGACAAATCTACGGCAAAGCAATCTTGCTTCTCTTCCTTCCTTCCTTCCTTTATTCTTTCTGTTTCTCTCCCTCTTCTCCACCTCCACAACAAAACAACCACCACCACCTCCCTCCTCCCTGACATCAGAGGGAAAAAAATCCACTTTTTGCACAAGGAAGGGCCCATCAGGAGACGCTCCTCCAGGTTGCCACAGCATTTCTGGATGGTGACCATCATGAAAACACTATATTGACCCAGCAGTGCAGCTGATGATACATCTACTAAATTTTCATGGAAGGAACAGCTCTTGGCTGCCTTCCCTCCTGTCAGCCCGGCCCTTGACGTGCATAACCGTGTTAAGGTGTGCAAAAACAGTCTCCCTGATGCCCTTGCTTGGGGCTACATCACTTCTGAGGACCCTGTTGCCATTTTGGCCGTCATGCAGCAGTCGGCTATCTGCCTGTAGCACAGTGACTGTATTGTTTCCGAGCCTCCTTGTCTGCCTCAAACCGGTTTCAACCGGTTCCGGTCACCCTGCATAATGTGTCTGCTGCAGTGCAGCCACACTGGAGACCCGAGAGCTGTCCGTTTCTCTGCCTGCTCGCCATTAAATCTTCAAGATTTCTGCAAAAATATGACTTTGAGGATGTGTTAATATTATGGGCTGTGGTTTGAAGGAGGTATGTGTTGAGAATTAGTCTGAAATTCATGTTGCTGAGGTAAATCAAAAGCTAGGCCTGAAAAAACAAGAACTGCGGGTGTTTGTAAGAAAACATGCACACCAGAGGTTGACAACTGGTTTATGTGGATGGCTGGACAGATGGATGGCAAGAGACACAAAATGCAAGACAAACAACAGACGCACATTCCAAAGGAAAACCACTAATACTTTGTAAGCCAAAAGCACAACACCCTGCCCGTTTCCTGATACAAAAAACAAGACAAACAGATAGCAAGTAAAATGTAAACAGGCTCAGTACCTGACCTCTCTTTGATTGTGCCTCTTGGTTTTACCCCATTCTGCAGCACTGAATTGGTACTATTTCCTTCTCTGCCTACCCTCTCCCTCTCTCTCTCCCTCTCTCTCTCACACACACAGACACACACTCTCCATGGTCCCTGTTCTTCTCTTTTATCCGCTGTCCCTACTTCCTTTCCTCGTTTTTTCCCTCAGAAAATGAGTGAGGGAGGAAAGAAAACGGATCTTTGTCAATTAAAATCAGCTGCTCCTTACTTATGCTCCAGCCCTGGGCAACCACATCCAGCCTCTGAGAATGACAGAAAAATAGCTGTGACACATACAAGAACACACAGAGACACAAAAACAGGGAAAACGTAGGTTCTCGCCCTACCCCGCTTCTCCATTTGCCTACTACCAGGGGTCTCTGTGAAAAGACTCATGCCAGAAGACACTCCAGCCAGGCCCTATTCTGTGATTGTCACTTTTTCCCTCTTCACTGCGAGTCTGGATCATGAAGCCTTTGCAGATCCAAGGCAAAGCAGCAAAAGTGGGCAGTGTGCTGACAAGCAGCCCTGGCCTTTTGTCTCTGCGTGCACTTGGGGGGGAGGGTGGCGCGGAGATGAGACCCTGATTCGCGACTGCAGCCGTCTGTGGCTGCAGAGGAGAAACAGATTTGAGGAGATGAAGCAGAGCCGAGATGGAGAGGAATGAGGAAATATGAGAAGGGGAAGGAGGGCTGTAAGGGGAGAAGGAAGATATTTTGGAATGACGTTTATGAGAGACATCAAGCAGGAAGAACAAAAACGCATGATGACATTGGCCAGCTTGGCTAGTCCCTAACAGAATGGAGTCAAATCATGGATGTGTCGTTTTGACACACAGAGTAACGTTTATGGAATGATCATTTCATTCCATACACCAAAAGCAATTTTACACCATTTTGTTCTTATCATTCTTCTGATATTTGAATTCTACAGACTTGTAAAACGAATCTCAAAGACTCAGTTTATTGTTATGAACGTGTTTAATTCTTAATTATGGCCCTATGACATCATCTGGTCTATGACATCATCTCAGTGCACTGCATTATATTAGCAATTATGTAAATAGAAAAATAAGTCATAGATTGTTTAACCAAGCAAACAGAAATGCTTCAGATGCCCTTAGAGACAGAGCAAAATATTAACCTCAAGACTTCAGAACAATCAAAACTTGATCGAACACCAGGCCGACCAGCCAATAGAGAGCCAGTCTTGAGTGAACTTATGAACTCTGACCTCTAACACTGAGATAATCTTTTACGTGGAAAGCATGTTTTCCTTTAAATAAAACAAGTGCTTTTAAAGGGAATCATTCAAAATAAAGCTCAAAGATTCAAGAAACGCAAGCATCTTTCTGTATTGTGTAATGAAAAGACTGACAATGGTTGTTGATCATTGTGGCCTACGTGACTGTTTTGTTTAGCTCAGGCCCCCGAATTATGTAAACACAGTGAGTTTTTTACATCTGTGATGGCTCTGAATATGCATGTGACTATTGTACAATAAATCATCATATTTGCAGGATCAAAGCACGAAAAGCCAAATTCAGCTCAGAAAATGCACGACTGCAGCCACGCTACGACCAAAAAAATGCATGATGTCCCTCCACTACATGCCTATATCCGCAACCATCCTGGCCTTGTGCAACCAGGAAACACACAATGACAGCTTTTGGAAATATTCTGTAAAGAGCAAAGAACAGATGCTGACCTACCTGCGTGGGTTACTGTATGAAAGGGCCGTGTTTCAATTAAAAGCTTGCATGTGAGTGAGGCTCGTCTCATCAGCGGGGCAGCAAAAGGAAATATAGCACGCAAGGAGGCCAGCCATGATTCCTGCTGTACCACCAAATGCAGCTATGCTTTCATCAGAACAGCAGAACCTAGAATGACAGACATCATCAATATACATGGAAATGGGACTCAAAGGCAAACATTGCAGTGCTGTCAGAAAAGCTTTGCAAAACGTTACTCATGACAGCACAGCTCTAAATGAGAATGCATGGCTTTCCCCCTGCCGACTACAGCAATAAGAGAGAAGCTGCTGCTGCTGCCCACCCTCCGAGATGCAAGAGGAGTCACGTGACCGGCGGCGTCCTATTGATTCTTCATATGCGTCATGATCGCTGCCACTCGCAACATTTCTACATTAGACTTTTAGAACGCGCTTTGACGTCACGGTCGCAATCGCGCAAAGTGCGGATTATCTTTGCGCACGTTATTAAAGACACGCGTGAGGATGTTGTTTTTCACCCCTTGTCCTTTTGGAGTCATTCTCCCGAGGGAAATATAGCACCATTCAGCGCCGCCCGTTTCAGTACAGACGGAATATTTGCGTCGTATTTGCGATTTTCGCACCTCCACCTCTATAACAACGTCATTTGCGAGTATGCAACTCGCATTCATTGCAATCATCCCCAGGATTAAAAGACAATCTATCGTCAGTACATGAATTCTGTCGCAAAACAGGTCCATGCAGTGTGTTCTGCTCTTGCGGTATTAAAAATGTACTTGTGATATCCAAATAAAACAATACAATGGATGATTACCGGATTGTTGGTTTTGTGACACTTACCCATGAATCACTGCGGTGAAACCGAGATTCGCTCCTTGTAGTCTTCAGAGGCGGATCTAATGTCTAAACACGTTCCTTGTTGTTTATTTAGGTTTAAATTACAATGTGTAGCTGTTCCCTTGCAAGCCTGGCAATATGTTCGTATCATGGTGCATTATACGGTCGTTCATGTAAGTATGGTGTGTGGCAGCCACCCAGTTCTGATTCTCTTGAGATCAAACCTGATTCCCATAAGTCTTTGCTGCACACACAAGCGATGTGCTCGTAGACGAGCAGAAGTTTCCAATAAACAACCTAATCGTACACACGTGTCTATAAATAATTTAAAATACCACATTTGAGGAAAAAGTCATGCTCGTCGTTCATAGAAAGCACAATCTGGAAGCAAGTATGGTGGACATTGTACATAAAAGTCATTTTTAGCCAAACAGTTTTAAAGGACAGCCATAGCCTAAAACGTAAGACAGATGATTGACAGACAGGAAAGACACTAAACTTAGGGCAGTTACGTTATCATCTCTTCATTTTTGACCTTTTCATCTTTAATCTGTGCTTCATAAACATAACTACTCGTTTGCTGGGCCTGAGGCATTCAGAGCGAGCTTTAATAACAGATCTAAAACATGTATTACAGTGTTGTTGCTATTATAAGAAGAGATAGTATGGACATTTTTTATTTTTTGCTTTTGTGGGCTTTTGTGTGTTAAAATATATGAGAAAACATGATGCCTGACAGACTGTGCGCTTTTACATCATTTGAACTGAATGAGTTTGAGTTTCAGAAAATCATTTTGCCTTCAGACGATTATTATTCACTCATTCAAAGGCTTTAACTAGCTAATTTTTTCAGCTATTCAAAGCAGATAATTGACAGTTTGAAAGCCATTAACTGAATGCGTCTGATACATTTTTAAAGCAACATTTTTGTCACAATAACAGACAGTTCTTTTAATCGTCGTACAATGGCTCAGTTCTGTTTTCATTTGGTCCTATCTCAGAATATGAACAAAGTGGACGTTTTTTATGTTATTATCATTTCTTCAAAGCAAATCATTGTCAAAGTGTCAATTTAGCTTTATTTGTCATTTTAATTGCGGCTCTAACTGCAATCTATAGGCAATTATATTATTTAGGGCAGAGATAGAGAACAAAACTGATGGGGAAAAAATTAAACATTCAAATAAAAAGATTTGTTCTTTACGTTACATCCAAATAATAATATTTTCCTACGTATTGCTTAGCTGCCACTGAGCTTTCAATATTATGATAATGATAAACGGTCATGCTTGTAGACTGATAATTTGTCTTGTCATCGCTAACCTAGTAAACGCAGTGAGGTCGGTAAAGCGTCAACAGAAAAGAAATAGTTCCATCTAGTGGTGGATGTGATGCATAACACATTTTCATTCACGTCATAAAATCAAAGTTTGTTTATTGGGTTATTTTTTAAGAATAATAATTGTTTAATAAACTGATTGTTACTTCCACTGCCATTTATAACATTCAAAATTAAGCAGTATCTTTCAAATCTTTAAATTCATATTTCTCTTAACGACTTAATGCCATTAATTTCTATAATAAGCTTTAATCAGTAATAGAATAAACCTGACGGTTCTTACACTCTTAAACATAAAGCTTCCTAAAAGGTTCTTTGTCTAGCTGTATGGTTCCATGAAGAACCTTTAACGAACCTTTCTGTTTCATAAAAGGTTCTTTGTAGATGTTCTCTAGAAGTTCTTCAGGCTATGAAACAGCTAGAAAGAAAAGGGTTCTTTTAAGAACCTTTGCCTTAAAGGTTCTATCGGGAACGAGAAATGATTCTCTTATTGCATTCTTTTGAATAATCCTTTTAGCACCTTTTATTAATGTATACCATCCCAGCCAGACTACCAGCCATCCAAAGTTAAAGCACTTGATCTCAAAGCTATACAATCTTTTAAAAATGTGTTACACGATGCCTTTGAAGAACCATTTTAGTCTGTGTGGTTCCATAAGGAACCTTTAACATCTGAAGAACCTTTCTGTTTGACAAAGGTTCTTTGGCGAACCAATGAAGAGAAGTGACGTGCAGGCGATGTACAGTAACCCACACTCAGACTCAAGCACACACACATTTTATTTTATGACACTACTGTGAGAACTTTTTAAGAGCGAACTTCTCGCGCTCTGCTATTTGATCTATTGTAATCCATACAAATGTCTCTAAATATTAAACCCATAAGATCGCTCACGTACATAATTATAGAACTCCATAGAAAACCTCATAACGTCTTATCTCCGTGCGCGTATTGTTCAAGTGTTGATCTTTCCATCGAAGTACAACAGCGAGCAGCAAAGCGCACGTATTCATTCAGAGGTACAGAACAAAACAAGCGCACAGGAGCTTGTCACGGACATTGTCTTCGTTCAGTGACGTTGAATGCCGGCATTAAAGTGCGTGCTTGTCGCGTATCGAGAACATTAATTTATTAAGCTGTTTGCGGAGATGTGGAAGTACCTTTATACCGTATTGTTTGCTTCGTGAAGAATGTGGAAATGAACAGCTGATATCAGCGATGAGTGCCAGGCAAGTTCAGAATGATCAGATATCAGAATGGAGTCAAAACTAGGAGCGCTGATCCCCAGTTTGCCTCAAAAAGTCTTTGAAAAACCACCAGTTATGTTTTCTTCGTCAATTTAATTGTATTAATTGTCACTTAATTAAAGGTGTCACTTACTTTAAATTTAAGGCGAAACCAAAGGCCATAGTTGTTTGGCGTGTAAAATGTGTATGTTGTGTATAGTATACATTTCAAATCCATTAATATTGGAATATTACAACATAAATGGATTTGTAACTGGAGATATGTTGACAAATATAGGCCTGTTAAACAACGAGGGTCACTAGCTTCACGCTTCCGTGTCCATTATCACAAATTATTATTATTATTATTTACTTTTATTTTCTTTATTTCCGGCATTTTTTGTTAATATCATATCCTTTGAGTCATTGAAAAAGCATTAGTAGTCTATTGCACCAATTGCACGAGAAAACAATGGGTTTTTACCCATTAAAAAGCTATTTTTACCCCTTATCTAATGAAATACCGATGACAGGTCACATTCAATCTGTCTTGGGAGAATAATAGCCCGTGGCTGATATAATGACAGGTTAGCTCAACATGACAAACTGTTTTTTATGTCAAGTGGCCTACCCCACTAGAATCCCCGGGAGGGGGCATTAAACTTTGAACGTATTACCCCACAAGTCATCTAAACCATGGCACGACAATTTTTTCAAAAGCACACGAAATTATCACGTCATTATCTTCTCACTTTCTAAGTGCTTGTCGTCACGGGGGCATATAAATGAACCGAATATGCTCACGAACCGTTAGAGGGACCTATAGTACTCATAACCGGACAAGCTACTGCAGGAATATTGACCAAAGGAAGGGAGTAAGTTATGTGCGTCGTATGGAAATACAGATTAGCTGTATCAATAACTCTGGTGTTCATGGTCTGTGGTGTGCACGCGTCTGATGGTCCACAACCAATTGGAAAAGTCTATCCACGCGGAAACCACTGGGCTGTAGGTGAGAGAAAAACATTTTTTAATTGAACAGCCATCATTTTGAGTCACGCTTATAGTGCTGATGTCACTGTGTATCGGCTGTACATAGGCTACACTTTTTATTGGGCACTGTTGCATGAATCTGTTGCATATATTTTTGTTTTGATATTTTTTATTTTCAAAGCACATGTGATTTTCTCACTTTACATTTAGCGTAGTAAATTCTCAACAACAATAATCTATAATAGCGGAAAACGTAACGGTTCGCAATGTGAGCATACGAGTCAGCGCCTCATAAACCATATGATAACTGTAATATATAGTATTTGTTTTAGCAATAATAACCTGACACGAAGCTATTGCAATAGCATTATTAAATACATCACAGTTATTTTATCAGGTTGGAGTGATTGCAATTATCTGAAGTGTCACTTCAGATAAATTGAGACTTTAAAGAGTAACGATATTACTGAATAACTCGTGTCTTAATTGGATGGCAACCAGTGTCAGGTCTGGCTAAGTTTTATGTGTGTGTATTTTGACGATTTCAAAATATATTGTGATTATATGTAGGTTATGTTGATACGCTGAGCTTTATCTGCTTATGAGCTCGTGCTGTATTGAATATTTATTCAAAACATTATGAAATTATGAAACAGGGTAGATCAGAGCTTTAGCTCAGACGCGTTCTTGTATGTTGCTACCTCGTGGAAACTTCCATATCTAACATTTGATAGCCTACTTATTAAAATCACCAAGATATCGTTATAATATTGTTGAATTCGTCTGCCACCTGCACGTTTGGTCCTTCGTTCATCTATTTGTACTTGCATTTTAGTTTTATCTCGTATTTACAGCACTTAGCATACTTTCCTATGTGTGCCATAATAATGATCATAATAATACATGTTTTAGGCCACTTGATGGGCAAGAAAAGCACGGATGAGATTAGCAGGCTTCAGGATCCAGACGGTGATGGCGAGAACTTCATAGCGGCCATAGACGAGTATTTACAGCCGGACAGAAACACGGATCCAATGTTACTGCGGATCCTGGAGGCGCTCGTGAGAGAACAGACGGAAGCGAGGAGCGCGCGAGACAGCACGCGTCAGAAGGACGCCGCGTCGCCTCTGCTCCGACGCCTGATGGCAACACGGCGTCAGGAAGACCGCGAGAGAGACAGGCAACTCAAACAGGTACAAATGTGGGAAAAAATGAGCTAAAATGACGCGTTAATGTTTATGCATCAAATACATAGCGCACGTAAAAGGCATGCAGTTGGTGTGGTCTGTTGGGTGCAACTACACAAAAGCGTCCTTATAGTATTATTTTGTAAATATTGTTATATGTCGTTTATATATATAGTGTTTTAGGAGATTAATAAACAAAGTTGCTCTCTTAAACAAAACAAAATGTAAACGTGAAGGGTTTAAAACAAGATGTAAACGTGTTACAAAGTTCTATTCTGAAATGAATGTTTGTTGGCAGTCTATAGAAACGCACTTCTCTGTTTTGTATATAGGTGGAGTTATTTCTACAGGCTTTAGGTATAAAAGACGAATCAAGCTGAAAGAAGACAAGCCTCTACACAAATTCCTCTAAGACTGTGCTTCGAAGTTCTTGAAAATGACATCATCGCTGTCTCTCTGTCAGACATGAGTCTCTTTATTCAACACAATATATGAATGAGCATGTTATATTTTTGTATGTAAATCTCTATATGAAATACCTATAAACTCGGTGTCATCGTTCTGTGCATTTTACGATGTTGTTTTCTATAACACCATTTATCGTCTTGGTAACTCGCATCATTTTGTGCAATCACGTGTAGTCATAATTCAGTCAACTGCTGTTTAATAAACCTTTGACTTGTTGGACTGTCTGCAATTGAGCACTGAGGTGACGTTTAAAATACAGAGAAATATAAAAAAAAATACAGTATGCGTTATCAGACTGAATATGCTGGGCTAGTACACAATTATCGGTCGTATGAAAAAGGCACT
>JAZGTI010006674.1:11527-22990 GCA_036877585.1 Botia kubotai | reverse complement strand
CTTTTAACCCCCAAACATGTTTTTTCCCCCCAAACACCACAAATGGGAAATAAACATCTCAGTTTTTTATTGTTTATTTTTAGCAAGGACGAATGAGTTTCCCATGATAAGTGATGGACAGTGCATAACCCACCCCTGGAATTTTTCTGGGGCGTAGGTCTTTCCTTCTCCTAACCCTAACCAGCCCTTCGTTAACACCGCAAGGTTAGGGTTCCTTCTTATTTAATAAATTAATGTTGTTGGTCACCCTTTACATCTGTCTGTCTGCTTTTCAAATATATTTAGCCAACGAAAGGTATTTAAAAGGGCTTGTGACTAAATCTTGGTGGATCCGCATCAAACAAACACAATGGTTTGTCAGTCAAACCACATAACTCCACCCCCTGTGTTGACGGAGTGAACTGAAGTTCCACAGCCACTGAACGTCTTGCAAGGGTAAATAAATATCTTGTTTAAATAAGTACAGTACATCTTTACACAAGAAACACTATGTCTATAAAGACTCATATTTTAAGTAATTGAAGTCTGAGACATGTGGGACCGGACCTGCATTTGACGTCTAGTCATAGCCAATAGCCTGCACTTAAATAGCCTGTGCACACAGTAGTATTTCATCTTTCATAAGAGATTTTGGCCAAACATATTTTACAACAGGAAAAACTGAGCGCCCATATAACTACGACAGACTTTGTAACTTCATGAAAACGTAGCGTGCTGTCGCCATTTTAATGACGGACACATTCGCTGGTCAAAAACCTTGTAAATGCATTTTAGTTTGACACAAAGCGACTGCATGATCCTCGTCACCTAGGTAAAATGTATTTCTAAAAAATTTCTTTGATTTATGATTGCTCTGTGTTATATTCTTGTATTATTGATTCACCTGAAGAGGGCGTTGAAGGTTACTATGTTGGTACCTATAAAAAGGTGTAGAAGAAGAATTGAAGGTGTGGAACCATGTGGCATGCTGACATTGTTTGCTGTTGACCCTTGATGTTAATAAATCCTTGAAATGTAACGTATGGAATCTGACTCTTCATACTTACCTGGACTTAAAACACTACACTCTGATACACTTAATTTATTTACATTTAATCATATTATATGGTCGCAGCATGGTTAGTGTTTACGCTGTTAATATGCATGTATTCGCTATCAATGTTTATTATTATATTGTTCCGTGATCTTGTTTATTTATTTAGTAATGCCTTGCAGAAGATTCAAAAGATATTAATGTTTCCCAGAAGACAAGCTAATAACAATGTACGTTGATCATTCTGTTCAAGAGTTTGCATACACCTGCTCTTAATGTATTGCGTTGCCTTCTTGGGCCTCGGTGAATGTTTTTTGTTTTTTTGTAATAGTTGTGTATGAGTTTTTCAGTTGTCCTCAGTGTAAAAGATCTCAGCATCATACAGTCACTGTTGGAAAGGGCTCAGATATTTCTGAAGATGAGTTGACAGTTTAATATTTTAACAGTTTAGATCAAACAAGAAACGTATGAAAAGCAATCACAAATGATAAAAATGGTCTTTGACTATCCAAGTAACATCGCACAGTAAAACAATAAAGGAGATGTAAACTTTTGAACTGGCCTATCTGGTTTTAAATTCAGTTATTTAGTTAACACTTTGTTGTAGACTATACAGTATGCAAACATTTCTTATGTGAAATAGCTTGTTAAGGGCAGAACTAAGTTGCAAAAAGAAAAGCAAACTGCAATTTGCATGATCCCTCCTCCTTTTTTTAATACTAACATCACAAGATCTTTTTTAAAGATCATTTCTCATTGTCATGGTAACCTTAACATGAATGAACATCAATGAATGTCAATAACATTTGGTACAACTTGGTGAAAGTGAAATTGTGATTTTTAAATAATTATTTTTAATTATTTAAAATTATTTTTAAATAATTGTGTGTTAACACAAACAAAAACAGGATTTTTTCAGAACATGAATTAATGATTCCAGGTTTGATCCATGTTATGACCTTGTTCGCCCTGCTTATCAAAAGATAGATTTATTAACATTTAAATAGATCTTATGTGGTATGTTATGTGTTCCTGTAGCTCAACTGGTGAGGCATTGCGTTACCAGGGTTTGATTCCCTTTGATTGTGGGTTTGATTCCCAGGAAACGCATAGTGATAAATTGTATACCTTGAATGGACTGTAAGTCAGTTTGGATTAAAGTGTCTGCCAAATGCATAAATGTAAATGGTATCTGTTATAAAATGTCTGTTACAGTGTGTAACTTTTTCTTTTTTGAGGAGTTCTTTTGGGTAACAATAAATTCTATGCATAAGATTATTGTCCATGTGTGTTTTTGTGCTTGTGTAGGTCTAACTGCTCTGCTAGTGTAAGATCTGTGACTGACAGACACGTTCAGCTGTTATTCAAGTAACAACAGCAAGTCTTATTTTACATGTTATGTAAAACAAAAATGTTTGGAATGATGAAATCATCCCAAGTACAATTGTTTGACCATACTAAAGCAACATGTGCTTTAAAGCAATGCAGCATCATATTGAACTGAGAATGTTACAAAGCTAAATGCTTTACATGCTGGGTTAGGGTTAGGTCTTAAATAAGTCTTTATAATACCTGTGCTAAAGCATTCCTGTGTAGTCTGGAACAATTGGATGTTCCACAAGCTTTTGCTGCTTTTACAAATTGTCCTGGATTATGAATCTTTGGTCTTCACAAGAATAACAACTATAGCAAAATAAAACATACACACAATAACTTACTCAACAAGAACACAACAGTCTCGATAAAGGACATTGATTTAAACAGCAACAACATTTAAGGACTTCACTGATTGTTTTGTTATTAGAAAGCATACAGGCAAAGTATATACAATAAAATTTACTGCAAGACATGATGAGGTGTGAGGTTTTACTTGCCCACACTCTAATGCTCACTTTCTCACTTACATTTCCACCTCATCTCTCTCAGTATCTTGTGATTTGTCAGTGCTATTATACTTAATGAGAAAAAGCTCTAGTAGTAATGATTGTTTTTCAAGAAAGAAAGAAGTTTCTTTTGCATGTCTGTTTCTCTTCACATAACAATTATCTATCTCACATCATAACTCAGTCAATTACAGCACCGTATTAAACCTGTAAGAGACAACAGCATTCATTATTCATGGCATATTTTTGTTAATAAATACAAGGAAATGATCTTAGGCAGTTCTTAAGGTGAAAAATATATGTAAATATTACAAAGTTTATTAATATAAATGTGAATGTTTTTCGCAGCTGTGCTCTCAGATGTGCTCTTAAAAGTATATAATACACATGTATGTTTATTTAAAACTTAAATTGACAAAAGTGAATCTTTTACTGTATGTATATTTTGGAATATATGGCTTTGTGTCTATTTGTGTGTGTAAATGTGTTTGTCCTATTCCTGATTGAAGGAGCTATTAATTGCAAGGTTACGATGTAGATTTGGATTCTGACTATGGCGATTGCGACTTCGAACGGAGGAGAATGTTGTGTCACATCCTGGAACTTTGCACTTGTGGAGAAGTCGAAGGTGAACTGTTTTGTAATGAGCCCTAAATGTGCCTTTGTTACTGTAAACTTTCTGACAGAGGTGACAGGTTATGGGTGACGAGCTGTGAGACTGATGACTGAGGCAAGGTGGAGATTCCTTTGTTCCAGCACTTAATCCATCAAAGCTCTCGTCACTGTCCTCCAGGGGGAGCCCTTCCTCACTACCCATGTCTGAGTCCCAGGAAGAGTGAGCGCTTCCTCTGGTGCTCAAGTCTAGTACAGCTTCATCCTCCACAGCACCCTCTGCTGGATCACTTGCCAGTGATTTACTCATGGGGAAGACCAGGCCTGTACGGTTGCTTCCTTTAAGAATGACAGACGTTTGGCTCAGAGACTCTTTGTCAGTGAAGACTACACAGTCTCTGCGGAGAGAACATGTTCCTGAAGGATCTTTGGTCAACAGCCTGTGGTGCAGATTCAGGTTTGCACTGTGTCTAGAGAATGAAAAGCAAAAGTGTTTGAACACACAGCTGATATGCATTTGTTTCTGAATTATTGTGTGTACTAATGTATTACAGCAATACATGTTATCTACATTTAAGTAATTACATATTGTAAAATATAAAAATGTATCAACCCATATCACTCACCCTAATACATTAGTGCAATAAATATGTTCTTTCAGAAAACTTTGCACCTCCCTCAACTTGCCTTCAAGCTGTGTGTAGTGCAAGGAGTGACACACAGATGTATGTGATCTAATATCTTAGAAGGGTTCAGACATTTTAAAAAAAGAACAGTGTTGAGCATTTAATTTAATTTAGAAACTTTCATCATATTGGCTTCACAGACACAGATTTAGCTATATTCATTAAAATGTTACTCTATGCATGTGCTTATTGGATAATCAGTCTGACAAATATTTTGTTATATTAATTGGGAGAATTTAAAGCAAAATAAATGATTTTAAATAACTGCATGTTGAAACTTCAATTTTACTCTGTCTTACCGATCTCTACTGCGTCGAGATGGAAAAGCAGCATTGCAGCCATCCACAGTGCACATGTGCATCTCCTTTAAGTGCATGTTTCTGTAGTGCATTTTTACACTGTTAGGGTTTTTGAATATCTTACTGCAGATCTCACATGGGTGAGTCTGTTCCTCTCTATCATCTGAGCAGAAAGTCTCGGGATCACTGCAGCTGTCTAGACAGTTTTCATTACTGCTTACAGTTAAATTGGTTCGTTGGCTGTGCAGCTGGTCTGGCTGTGAACTGCATGGTGGTTCTTCACATTTTGGGGACTCCCCCTTCTCAATAGAGCTGTGATTCTCTTTCTTTTTAAAGTTTAAGAGAGAAGAATATGGGAAGGTGATATAACTGTTCAATGTGTCAATTTCTGTTTTCTTTGTGCTGGGCAGGCAAATAATGGGTGTAGATTGGCTAAAAATGTCACAGTCCACAGATTCTCCTTGTGTTCCACATTTAATGGTACTAACATGACACTTTTCTGTTTCTGTACAGGGGCTGAGGGCTGTACTTTCCTCCTCCAACATGCCCCCTGTTGCAAGCTCATCCTTCTCTATCTTTAGTGGCATGCTGGACTTTCTAGACTTCTTCTTGGGCACTGGTTGTGAGCTTGTCTCTATGTGATTGGCATTAGGGGCCACAGAGGAGGACAAAAGTGGAAGTGAAGGAAGGCTGCCGGGCGTGTGAGCCAATTCTGCTGGGGTCACTAGGCTTCTGTAAAACGGAAGCACGGGCTGCACGGTCTTGAGATTGGGAAAGAGGATTCCACTCTGGCTGATGCTGGAGAAAGAGCTATGTATCTTGGTGTCTGAGTTACGAATGATAAAACTAGAGACCGTCCGACTCTCTAGTTCAGATCCGAACTCCCTCTTGTTGCTCTCGACCCCGTCCTCCTGTCGTGGGCTCAGGCCACCCCGCAGGTCCTTGTCTCGATTATTGCGGTTCATTGGCATGTGCAGCCGTGGATTGGGATTAGCACTGTGTCTGTTCCGACTGCGCAAAGAGCTGAACACCATATTACAGCCTTCAATAGTACATTTGTGTTTGATCTTCAGGTGAACAGCATTGTAGTGTATCTTCAGTGTACCTTTATCATAGAACGTTTTTTCACAGGCACTGCAGAACACACGGCCCTTCTTCATGGTTCCACTCTTCTCTGCACACCTTATCTTGTTCTCAGGAGACATCTGTGTGATTTCAGAAGTGATAGAAGGTGTGCAGGGGTTGGAGGGTGAGGAGTTTCCACTAACATTGAACTCCTCTGATTCCATCTTTGTAGAGTCCACGTCCATCATTGCCTCTGCCCTCATAGGTCCAGTGTTGAACAGAGCAGCACCATCAAGGGTTATTTCTGAAGTCTCATGTTTGGTTTGTGCCTCCTCAGTACTGGAGCTCAACAGAGGAGCTGGAACAGAATTCAGCAGTTGAAGTGGCAGCATGAGGGTCATACTGTTCACTAGCGTTTCAAAATGGTGTCTGTTACTACAGCTGGGTGCTTCTGCTTTGGCAGGGAGCCGTACAGAGCGCTGTGTGCTGCTTTCAATGAAGCTGCGAATGTCTGAATTAGTTCTAGTGGTTGGAACAACAACTGCCTGTCCCTCCTTATCCTGCAGAGCCATCAGCTCCACAATTGATTTAGTCTCTCCAAAACGTAAGAACTGCTGCAGCGTAACAATCTCTTCTTCAAAGGTCATTATTGCCCAGCGATCCAACACCTTACCAGCCACATCCTACTCACACACACAAAGAATATCACTTGCATTATAAAGCATTTTTAGGGCATTCGGGCCCTAAAATATAAAATACATAACTTGTGACAGACTGACAGTGGGCCTAAATAATAAGTCATCCATACACCTAATGCATGTGAACATAACAGTTCTCAATATTGCAATAGAGTGATTCAATCTAGAGCATAATTTTTCTTCATTTAGATGATGTGGGTTTCCCTGTCGAAGTGGGAGGGGAAGGTAAAGATCAGAGAGAAGTTGGGCGAGTTTTTCAGTCCGCCTGTAATCACTATTGAGTGTCAGCAGGCTTTGAAATCATCATCATGCAGCAGCTTCATGTTGTAACCAGAATTAATATTTCATCATAGAGCATTCATCTGGAGGCTTTACAGCATTCATCTGAAAAGGCTTTAACTTTTCTTTTCACCAGAGAAACTACCATGAATTAAATTTAAGAACCTAAAAACTTAATAAGAAGACCGACCTAAAAATCTTGGTGGGTCACTGCTAGGTTTTGGAGGAGAAGTCTGAGAAAATGAAGGTAATGAACTACCACCTCACAATGAAGTATGTTCACTAGAAAATAAATCAGAATCAGAGGTGAATGAATGATAGAGATCAGTGTCTCACCTGCAACACATAACCACGAATATAGTCTTGCAGAGTCCAATCTAGGGCGTTCAAGATCTGAATGACCTCCTCCTGCTTAAGGACACTGAAGAGTCGGTCCAGCAGGATCTTGAGACGCACCGGGATTGCCTGTGTCCCATAAAGCATCAAACTACAGATATCAAACACCACGTTGGAGTGAACAATCTCCACTTGGCTTCCTTGATACATGTGATGAACCTTCAACTTACTAAGAGCTGCAAAACAGACAGTAGTTTACATGACACATGCAGAAATCTCTAAACAAGGGTTATTTTTAAAGATATGGATTTAATATCATTTTAATGATTTAAGATTGCTATACTAAGGTGTTTTTTAATAAAGTTGATTGATGAAGAATGTTTCTGTCATCATAAATAATATTGTAAAATTATTGTTATGCCAAAAAAAAGCCTAAATCCAGTTTAGGTTTAGGTTAGTCATGTCACATTAATATTACAACGTTTTTCCTTGAAATAAAGAGAAAAACAGAGACTGCAATGACAATTAAAGTGTTAAAATAGTAGTATTGTAGTATTAGATAGCATTATATAAAATGTATTTTTGCATTATCTCACCGTGGGCGACCCAGCCGTGCTTACAATGTTCACACAGTCTGCGTCTGAGTTTACCTGGTTTAAAATTGTCACAACTGCAGTTAACAACCGTGCAGCAAATAGCCTGTCCGAACACACAGAATGATAATGTAAATGAACATACGGTATACATATGCTGAGCTTATTGGAAGGGGAACTATATTCCACGCTAATGTTATTTTTCATATAATTCGTTAGATAACATTTGTTATCTAAGTTGCTTACTTTTAGATCAAACTAAGAATTATATATGAGATCTAAAAGCCTGTGAGATTTTTTTAAACCTTAAATTAAAGAGATTTAGGTTTTCAAAAGAAAAAAATAAAATGTAAAAATTGTTATTATTCTTCTATTAAGTCGCTGATGGTCAACGTGGTTAACTAAATGGTTAACATAACAAAAAGTCAGATGATCTTTGTAAGCTTCTCACATGAATGCTGCAAAATATTTTATTATGGATCTTCAGGTTAACAAATACTAAAACATTCTCAAATCCATATTTTTTTTCAATTCAACATTTCAAGCAACAAATTGTTTATATTTACAAAATATGAATTATAATATGAGCAAATAGAAGCAGCATGACTCAGACTTTTGTACTTTCGCAGTGTATTTACAGTATAACAGTATATTTTACTGTGAGATTACGGAGGTTGGTGTTATTTTAATTATTGATACTTTACACTTTACAAGAACTCTTGGCGATTATGTCAGAATATACACATAGAATATACACAACAGAAGTAAAAGTCATAATTTACACGCCCCACATCTCACACTGGCTTAGCAATGCAACAAGACACCAGCCCAGATTTATTTTTCCTCCTGGAACTTTAAAGAAACAAGCATATAAGCCTCTGGTTGCTATTTTCTTTAACAAGACAAGAAAACAAGAAAAGCACATAAATATGTAACTTAGAGGCACTTACACACACAAATAAAATGAGACATGGACATATAAAACTAACAATGTGTGTTTTTATATTGCAAGAGTTAGAGTAGGGTTAGAGTTCTTGATTAGAAATGACTAATTCTTTTATAACTGTTTGCTTCTTTTAAATCTGTGGTTATTGTTTATTTCAAGATATGTAATACCAAACACAGGAAAGGTAGATTTGATGAAATGAAAACACAGATCAGCAAGCTGACAGATGTCAATCTGAATGCACATCAGCTGTAATGCAGAATTTATGACATACAAAATGTTTAGATATGAAACTGGCCTGAACACACAATCGTAAAATGCAGAACTACAAACATGACAACAGTTCACAAACTGCATTTGCTGCACCTGCTAATTAATTATAATGTTTGATAGTGTGAGTGTATTGAATATTTCAGTAAATGAAAACGTGAATTTTATTATCAAAAAATGCGTAAATTCATGTGCTCATGTAGATATTGTTTTTAAATAAATTACATTTTACAATGTAAAACTGAGCAAGTTTATAGTGCTACCAGAACCACAAAGTTAAAAGTATATGAAAAGAGAAAAGAAATATTACTGTCACAGTTCAGGCCTATAGCTCTAAACATCAGTGACAGATTATCATAAATGTAACAAACTACACAAATAAACAGACACAAGCACGTGTACACACCTGTTCCATGTACACACACAAAGGTTTTACAGCCTAGGGCCATTAACTTTGTTTGCCCGCCCAGAAACAGGGTCCTAGTCCCATTGCGGGACACAAGCTCATCACCGCTCGGACTGAGTTAGAGGACTCTGTTTAAGACTGCCAGGAAGTCAAATTTAGTAGAATTTGTTATCCATTTCTGTCAAAGATCCCATTAACAAACATCTTCCACTGAGTCGCTATGAATGTGTCCTTCACTAATAGACTTTCCTATAATATTCTGTTACGCTATTCATGCTTTTTTTTGTCACACACACATATTTGTTTACTCAGCATGTTGAAAGAACAATACTCTTAAATTATATTGGACAGTCAGACGATACATATCACATCCATTTTAACCTCACAACCTTAAAAGATTTGGTACATTCACAAAAATAACTTCTTTGAAAAGTATTTATAAGTTATATATTCAGAATTTGTCCTGTACACTGTTAGGAAGAGCAACATGAAATAAAAAGAGAGGCAGAGGAGAGCAGCCCATGACCAACTTTAAAATAAGTTTCTCTTTAACTTTAAAAGTGTTTCTACACAATTAACATAGTTTTTTCTTATTTAATTTTACTGAAAGTAAAGAAACTGAAGTTCTTACCTCAGACATTTTGATCAGACTGAAGTTTCGAGCACTTTGCCATACCAGCAGACGCTCCTGTCTGTACAAGTTCTACTGCGAGAGATCCATCACTCACAGCGCAGTCGCACACACACACACAGACTTTCTCCTGCAATCGACAGACAGACTGCTGTGTATCCACAGGCCTGTGTGAGTGTCTGGGATGAGTGTGTGCTGGGCACTGGAGAGAGGAATGAGACCCTCCCACCCGCCTCTCACCTTAGGAGCACACACACACACTCCCCTCCCCCACTGGGTGGCAGGCCAGTCCCCTCACAGCTGGCTGGAAGAGGGCATGACACGTGTCTCACACAGAGATTTGATCAAAAGGAATCACAAAGGCTAGAAGCTCCTAATGCAGTCAGGAGAGTCTCTCTACCTCACCTCTCTCTCCAGCAGTTGAGTAATGCATTAAATCAATGCAGCCCAGCACAAGACACACTCTATCACTAGATTGTGTGTGTGTGTGTGTGTGTGTGTGTGTGTGTGTGTGATCAAATCCAGCAACGCCTTTTGAACACCAGAGTCATGTTTAAACTGACTTGTCTTATGTTTTTCTTATTTCTTCTTTAAACACAGAACAAATCTTTTTTAAATAGCCTGGCAGACTAACCCTAACCCGTCAGACAGACAGATTCCTTCCAAACGCCTGTTTCTATTTATCTTAAGTGTTTGTTTTAACTGCATAAATATCAACAATCAAATTTTTTTTTAAATAAATCTTTATAGCACTTTATAGAAATTCATTAAATACATAAGGAATGGCAACTGTGCCTTACAATGTGTAAAAATAAAGCTGTTTAAATCTACAGTGCTGATGAGGTGATTTTAGATTGAGGTTCAGATGAAAAACTCTTTGATACACCAATTACATAGCAGGTAAAAACATGCTGCGTTTAATCCATTACAGAGCAGGTTCAGGCAAGTTTAAGGCTCAGACACACATGACATGAGCAAGCATCACCTCTCCCAAACTACAAATTTACAAGCAAAATGACAGGAACTGTTACAGTGTAACTAATAAAGCATGAAATATTCAGTTAAATCTGTATTACTTACAGGAGATCAAAGCTTTATTTGTAAGAGGCAAATTTTATGAAGTCACACATGGGAAGTTCTCAGTCGTCCAGGGAGACCCAGAGGATGCTTATCAAATCAACATGTGGGAACTGGCTGGATTGCAGAGCTGCTGTTTGTAAAATAGTTTTTTTTAAAAACGCAGAATTGGTTTTGCTGGTCTTCAGCCTGAGGCTGTATGCAGTCAGTTTAACACACGACTGCTTACTGGATTCTTTTTGAAAACACATCAGTTCATCTCCAATTTAAATTAATGTTCTATTTTGTAAAATGCAAAATGTAAAACACTATTTTTTACATATTAACTGAAAGCATTTAACTTATTTAGGGTGTGAAAATATTAAAGGCATACATTTTCTTCCAGCATAGTGTTGTAAGATTTCAGACAGATTCCTACATATTCCATTCCTTACATATACTCTATTAAAGGAACAGCTGTGGTGACTGTTTGTTTAAATCACTTTCAGTTAACAAAATTATGCAGACAGAAATATTGTTTTACAACCACATGATTTTAATATAAAAAAATAGTTTATGTATATTAAAGGCAGTATTAAGTATTTGCCTCACATTTTGCTGCAGATTCAGACCAGACCACTTTAACCTGTATTGTATTGACCACACTTCA
>JAZGTI010006674.1:0-11521 GCA_036877585.1 Botia kubotai | reverse complement strand
CCCGCAACCCCTGCATTGCTATGGTTAAGTTAAAGCATTTATTAGGTTTTTCCTAACTTCACTGAAATGATGAAATGGTTCATAGTGCTTTAATGAGGATCATTTTAATCCAAAAAGATACGAGTAAAAGCTTTGTGCCTGCAGAGAGTACTTCAAAAATGCTGAGAGCAGCAAAGAGCAGCTTCAATCTCATAGTGGATCTAAAAATATTGTCTGAACAAGCTATAGGCCATGTTAGCCACGAGAAGCGCTTATATTCATATCAAACTGCCATGACACTTTTAGAGAAAAGTTGCATCAGAAGGTTGTGGAGAAGCAGGATGACCTCTGACCTCTCTCATCTCTCTGCTTACAGAGTAACAGAAATGGGCTCCAGGTGAAACACTGACAGATGTATGTAGGGCCAGAACTACAACCTCAAATTTAGACCGTAATCCAAACTTGATCTCTTACTTTATATAAACCCTGAATGCTTCTGAAATATGCTTCATTTTAAATCAACAGAACAATAAAGGCCTTTTAGCACAAATTGACAGTTAAACAGACCATCAACACTATATGTGTGTGTGTTTGTGTGTGTTAGTGCACAATCAGGTCAGGTCACTAGAGGGGATTAATATAGTGTAGCATATATCAGTTCCAGTCTGCAATGCTTGTGTGTGTGTGTCTCATCACCAGTCTACTATTGATCAGTTCAGTCCACATTAAGGAGAGATGCTTTTATGATAATCTGCTGTTGTCCATGTAATAGCTACATTAGACACGCTGCTGCACATTGGACACCTGTTTGGTCTCTTTAGAATTACCGTTTGCATTACAACACAGTTTAATGGGCTTTTAAAAGGGGAGGGGGATGGAAAACTTTCTAGAAGTTAGAGAGCACTTCAGAAAGCCATCAGTAGATGACTGATAGAGCGATAGATGAAGCATCACAGTATCACAACACACACAACAATACTGGCAGTTTTTCATTCATTGTTTTATAATCTTATAAATAAATCTGTGAAAATACAATTGTGCAAATAGAATTAAAACAGTGTGTTCTTACACATAAAGCAAACAAAACCAAGCAGAATATAAAAACATTCAGAGAATACACAAAGAAATATAGAAAATATGACGAGAACAAACAGAGATATATAAAGAATAAGGAGAGACATGCAAAAAAACAGACACGTAAAGAATATAGAGATATAAAGAGTAGAATAATGAAAATGAAAGAAAAGGGAGGGAGGGAGGGAGAGAGAAAGAGAGAGAGAAAAAGAAAGAAAGAAATTGAAACAGACACCTGGATTCTATCAGTTTCAACAGCGTAAACATTTCCTGCATTCCTGCTGCCATGCTGGCCTGAGAGATCAAAGGTCATGATGACAAACACATGACCCAGGAGCCCTGTGAGGAGAAGAAGCTTCTGGAATTTTTCAGGAACAGCATTCAGTATTACCAGGCAAACAATGCACATCCATGTGCCCAGTGGTCCACCCTGACAGCGCACACACACACCAGTTAGTGTCACCTTCATTCTGCGCACACACACAAAACACATGCACACAAACTAATATTCTTATAAAAAATGTATACAAGCAAAGTAAAGTGAACATTGATTGATTGTGTTTAATAGTTTGTAAATGTACTAAATGTTATTCTGTACTAGGATTATATAAGATTTGGCCAAGATATTCTATAATTGCTAAATGGTAATTAATTATGAGACAAAACAGTCATTTTTATATTTACATTTACATTTATTCATTTAGCAGACGCTTTTATCCAAAGCGACTTGTTACATGTGGATATTGTACTCTGTTACTAGAGTACTAAAGGATGAAAAAAAAGAAATATAAATTTATATATATAAACATACTCTTTAAAAACATGAATTTGTTCAATTTATCAGAATGGACCATACTTTGTGTCATTAATTTGACCTGCAGATGTAAACACACACACAATGTCAGGAGAGGTTGCAAGGTGCCTCTATGGCTGTGTGTGGATGTTATTTTAGTATGTGGGTGTATTTGGTGTTCCGTGCCTCCATCTTCTAGACTGGTCATTAAACTCACTTCACTTCTTGATTCTTCTGTAACACTCATGACCCTTTTCTTCCAAAACAGTTTCCCTCCACCTGCTAAAACACACTACGAGACGACCAATCACAACGTGTGTCTGTGTGATACAGAGAGACAAGAAAGGATGTGTTTTGCACTGTAGACTATTTAGAAGATTTTAGATTGGCTCTTCTATTTTCCCTTCCCTTGAAGTTTAGTGTTAGCATTTGTTTTTCCTATCAATCTCTCATTTGGGTTTTGTATTATTTTATTCATTGACTTTTTATTTTTGAATTTTGAGATATTTTGTACAAGTTGAGGCCACAATGTTGGTGAAGGGTTGTGGTTATCTGTTGATCACAAAGGCAGGCATGCGCTGCCCCAGGCAGCTGATGTATGCTGGGGCTTGCAGGTGTGAAAGCTGCTCTTGATCATGAGAACCCAGTTGGCCAGGCAAATAAGCCTTGTCACTATTAACATACCTGTGCTACTGTTTTCCTATTCTTTTCCCATTTAAAACCTTTATTTTTGTCACTACCACTTAGCTGAACCCACCCCACCATAGGAAGATCACCTACATTTTGTGCTTGACGTTTTGGTTTTAGTGTTTGAGGGGTGTCGGAGTAGAATTTAAAAAAGGTGTCTGAATGAAATGTGAGATGGATTCACATACTTCCAGCCACACTGAAGATGCCACAATGCTGCAAGTCAGTCTCCCGTCACACACACACACATAATGAAACCTCACACACCTCCAAAGAGACGTGATTCACCTTAAGGTGCAAAGCACTGCCAGATGTGTGGGAAATGGCCAGGAACCTATGCACACACACATACATTCACAAACCAGCACATACACACACTCTGACTATTACACACATACTATTACACATGCTAACCCTGTCTCACTAACACTGTACACAGCATATGCTTTCAGTCAAGGGTGAAAAACACAGGCACCAGCACATGCCAAAAGTCTTTCCTGCATCAGACTGTGCTGATCCTGCTAGTCAGCATATACATGTCACCATGCAACAAGTCAAGGCTGGTTAAACTATAAAACAGCTTAGGGACCTTGTCCAGACACCCAACCCTGGCTAGCAAAATAAACCTTTATATCACTGTAAATTCTCCACAGCCTCTCCCAGAATGCAATACTCCTGACAAGAGAGGTATTAATGTGTCACTTTAAATGCAACCATCTGAAACCACAACAAAGGAAAACAACCACCTGGATGTGTTTGCAGAACTAAATGACACTTCTAGATTTTAATGGAAGCATGTAAATTGCAGTGGTGTAGATGTGCAGTACTGCAGTCACTGTTGCAGGCAGTGGTGTAGATGTGCAGTACTGCAGTCACTGGTGCCTTACAGATGGACATTAAGCACAGCAGCCCTGAGTCACTCGTGTGGCTGCTGGAATGTCAGTGTTACACAATGACTTGATTGTTTAGCGGTGATACGTGTCTGAGCCAAAGACACACCTGCCCCAACACAGCCACAGCTCTGACACAACTACAGCAACATCTATCAGCAGTCACACACAGTTTTACAAATGTCCCACCCTGAGGTTTATCCCAGGTCAGGCTCATCTACTTTAATGTCCACAGCAGATGTTTCAGCTTGATAGTTACGATTGGCCATCATTCTTACAAATCTTTAAATTAGTTTGTAAAATGTCTTTGTCAGGTGTGTGTGTACGTAACACAGGGTTAGTTGTATAGCATAGTTATTAGTATAGCATAGTTGTATTAGCATAGTTGTATTTCTAGGAATCATAGTCAATGTCAAATATCATCTGCTAATAGTAAACAATTCTTAAATGAAAGTGTATCATTGTGGTCAGGTCAATGCTTCATTATTCTTTGTAATGGTCTACAACTTACTCTTAGTAAGACCACGTATACTTGTTTATTTGGCTTTCAGCTGACACTTCTTACCCAAATATAGACTTCACATTCACCAGAATAAGTTCATGGATCAAGATCCTCTAGTTCCTGTTTAACATAATGTTTCACTGTAATAAAAACAAGACTCTGATCAGCTCTTAAAAAACGTGTTGCATATGTATGACAGCTGGCAGGTTCGAGAAAACGATGTGGGCTGTGAACGAGTGCTGCTCTCCACTCACCATCACACCTACACCATCTACACAAGCACACGACCTTTCACCAACAGAAATACAAACATGATTCTAAACTCTCAATGTGAAGTTATGAAGTTACAGGAATATGTCAGTTAACAATCTCCCTTTCTAACTGATAAAAGTGTTCCAACATTTATTGTTAGGGTCTGTATTGTCAGAAATGATGGGTGTTGGTAAAACTGACATGTAGCATCTCTGAAGGAAAATCAATAGACTCTGGTGTAATGCTGTGGTGGCATTGCTAATCTAGAGTTGGCATTAATCTTTTACTCATTCTGAGAGCATCAGTCTCCCTTCCAAACACATAACTGAAGTTAGCCAGAGTCATTACCCAAACTATTTTTCTGTTATATCAATCACAAACTCATTGTTATATCAATCACAAACTCATCTTTGACTAAAGATAAAAGAAATTACAGCTGTAGGGTTACTATTAGATTTTTCCCCACTTCTGTGTTTGCGCAACTGCATGTGAGTGAGTTTATATGTTTGTGTATATGGATGTGTATGTGTTGGAGTGAGGGCAAAGAGAGTAAAGATAGACATTTTAGCGAGTCCTCACTTTCTAAAACCCCTGTAAAGGGTTGTTTAAAGGTTAAGACCTGGTTTTAGGGTTAACGTTAGAATAAGATTAAGGTTAGGTTTAGGGTAAGGCACTTAGTTGTGATGGTTAAGGTTAGGGTAATGGGCTAGAGATTGTATTGTGTCAATGAATGTCCTCACAAAGATAGCTGTAAAAACATTTCAGTGCACAGTTCACTGATGGTCTCAGAAAAGGAGAATCTCCCCCCACACACTGATTCATAATCTCTTAGCTTGAGGAATTCAGTGTTTATAAGACAGTTTCCATGTTTTTGTTCAATGGCATTAGAAGAGTGCAAATCAGCCATGCGATGGCTCTGGCTGGTACGAGAAAACGAAACGCCCACATTCTCAAGCAGACGTGCTTTATAACCCCCTCCCCCTCCCCCTCCATCCCTCTGATTCTCCCTCCCTGCCTATAAAGAACAAGTCAATGTCACTGTACTTCTTGAGTGTTATGCTGAGGCATATATGAATTGAATTCACTGCAGGTTGTTTATCAATAATTGTTCTCTTGCAGGCTTTCAGGGTCATTGTATTTCTTCTGGTCTGGTACTGATGTATTATAGACCCAAAGTTTGAAACTGGACAGAAACAATAACAAGCAAAGACCAATACTGGATAACCCAACTTCTAAAACTACAAACAACCCGATATATGACTCCTGAAACAAATCTTGAGTATTTTAAAACATCACTGAAAGAACTAGATGTTTAACCCCCTGCAAAACATGTTCAAATAGCATCATGCTCTGAAGATTAATCAGTTTGTATATCTACATCTAAACAGTCAGCAATAATAGACATTTAAAAAAACTCTGAAGAACGACTTGAATTTTTTCGGAGGATATTACAATACACACACCTAATAACAGAAACACAGCAAGAGGTAGTTATTGAAGCACATGAAAAGGAAACAGGCAAGTTGATCTTAAAGCAGTGATTGGATAATGAGATGGTAGAATATGCTGACTGAAAATGCCCTTATAGGTGTTGTAGCTTGTGAATGATGAGCAGATAAACAAGATGGAGATCCAGACAGTAAGCTGGTGATTATAACTCCACAGTTACATTGCTAAAGGGACACAGGAGGGAACTGGCCACAGGCCCACCGAACACCCCATATGCATTCAGGTAAGCAGTCCTTTCACATAAACAAGACCAGACAATAAGCGCTGCCTCGGTGTGTGCTTATATCTGGTGAGTTGATGAGGTGATGAGTGGTTGCAGGTGCAGTTGATCAGAACTCGGGTGAGCTGGTGCATCGTGATTGGTTCTGAGAAGGGTTTGGCTGAATGGTAGTTGGTGATTGGGTGTGGATGGAACCTGGCAGATCCGAAACAGAGGAAACATGTTTTCTAAATTAAAATTAATTTAGATTTTTTTAATACTGAGCTTTAAATCAAAAATATACAAGTGGTGTAGCTTGTGATCAATTGAAAAAGAAACAAGTTTCAATAAAAGCTGAAAATAAAAAGTTGTTTTTTGAACACATTTTGCTAAAATTAAGAAACAAGCACACACAAAATTTCTGAAACATTATTAATGTGTAATTACCTTTTAAATCACATATTTGGTTATGTGGTTAAAAATCACATATTTAAACTTTAAATTTATTTCCTTTTTTCTTCAAATTTTTACTTTTCCTTCTGTAAGACAGTCGTATAAAGCAGTTCACTGCATGTCGTACTGTGTATGATCTTGTATGTGACAAATAAAATTTGAATTTGAATTTATTTTGAAACACACTTAAGTCAGTAACCCCAAAAAAGTCTTAATATATATCTGAAAAATAATAACTACAAACAATTATTATTATTATTGTGTATATTATTTATTATTAGTATTAATATTACATCAGATTTACCTAACCCTAACCTAAGATTTACCTTGAAAATTATGTTTGAATTTAGAAGACATATTTGTCTTAGGTGGAGAAAACCAATATGAACACCAGGATTATATTTCTAAAAACATTGCATGTACATAGATTTTCTCCTTTCAACAAAGCAGGTCACCATTAAAACAGTACTGCTTAAATCAAGGAAAAAGGGCATTAATCTGAAGTGTGTCTGTGTGTGATGTATGTGTGTGCATGCATGTATGTATGTGCAGTGTGTGTGCACCTGTGTATGTGTGTATGTTCTGTGTGTATGTATGCATGTGTGTGTGTGTAAACTACTGGCTGCTGGCAGGACAGGCAGTAATTGGAGGCATGCAGATATTCAAAGTTTCTGCTCAAATGCTTCAGTTCAGACTTGCGGTTCAATCGGCTCATTCCACCTGACTGGTGAGCAAACAGCTGCCGTTTGTTGCCTCAATGTTCCTTCATTGCTCTTATGAGGGATGCACCCTGACCAGCTTGTCATATGTAGTATATCACAGCAGATCAGCCAGCCTGCTGTTCAAACACATGACTGCAGCCACATGCACATCTCACTGCTGCCTGTTTCAGTTTCATGAAGGTCATGTTTAAGCTTCACAATCATTTTATTGTAGTTTGAGATTCAGATTTCTTTTAGAAACTATAGTTAAGTTAAAAGCAGAGTTCATGTCTCTTATGGATTTTCTGTATTACTAATTAATCTATATGGACAACAAACAGTGTGTTTCTGCTTGAATGGGCCCAAGTTTCCACATTCTGGAATCATAAATAATAAACGGATAAACAGTATTGATTGTGTGGACTGTGCTGAACTAAGGAATCCTTGAGAGTAAAATTGGGAATTTTGTTTGAAATGTAAAAATATCCTGTGTCTATGAGACTATTGTTGAACTTGACATACTTCACACAGTGCAGTGTAGTGAATGTCAGTCAAATCCTTGTTGTATGTTGATTGAAACCCTGTTGTTGTGAAAAAGGCTTCCCTTTAATCCAGTCCTGTTGAAAAGTCTTTTTAATGATTTCTCTTCAATGAAGTTATTAAGGGGCAGTTGAACTCCTACATTGATGGTACATTATTCCAATGATACATCAGGACTTTCAGTGACACATGCACTTTGCAGACACTTCCAAAGCAAACAGTATTTTAAGTGTTTGTGTGTTCATTGGGAATCACTGTCTGAACTAATACAGACGTCTTATGTAAAATCAGCCCAGATTAAAACTCTTCATATGCATTTTAAACCTGTAAAGGTCTAGAAAGTCCATTTTTTAAATTCAAATAAGAGAGTTTTAGATCAGCCATAATATCTAATCAATCAAAATTACTATCCACCTCTGAGACCTGAGGGTAGAAATCTCAAATTGCCTCCATTCTCACACACTGACACACACATTTGGGTTGAGCTTTAACGGGAAGTCAGAGTTCCTGCCACCATTACTATTGTCACCCAAAGGTCTCCTATGAACCCAATTTATGGTACAATGTCCAAGCAATGCTTACCCGATGTTTCCTGGGCTCGCTTTGGCATCTCTTGAGGCAACCATGCTTCTCAAAGTATTTTCTGTAAAGGATTTTTTTCCAAAAAACAGCCGTGCCAGACAGCACCTCTGTCTGCTCATGTCTGGACCGAGTGAGGTGTCAAATCACAATGTCTTTTTTCAAATGGACTTTTGAAAACACAAAATCAATACAGTGAAGCAGAGACAATGTGAAACCTGACCCAGTGATACTTGCTCAACATGAAACATCTCTTTACTCGACATCATTGTCACATTTGATGTTGCAACAGAAAAGTGGCTTTTGATACTGACAGGTGAACATATGATTTCTTCTGCAGTAATTATAAGGGGAATCCACATGTGCAGTTTCAGGTCCAGGCTTTACTTTAGGGCAGGTTCAGACAAGATCTCGGGAGTCTGCAACTGTTCTGTGAGTAGAGTTTTGCATTTAAACATTAATGTCCATTTACAATTTCCTGTCCTGGATGCCATGTTCATAAGCAGGTGCAGAGAAAAGCCACAAGCTATTGAAAGTGTGCATGCAAATGGTTAGGGGTTTAGTGTACGTTTGTATTAGCAAGTCGCTAATGTTGCTCACAAGTCACTGGATGTTTCCCAGTTTTCCAAGTTTCCCAGATTCTACAGTGACAGATTACAATATGCAGGTAGACCAGTGGCCACCAATATTACTCTCACTACCCACAAGGCCTTGTGTCAGACGAAGTGTTCATACTGAAACTGAGAGCTCTGAGTTTGAGATGAAAGTCTTCATGGCAGTTGTGAGCCACTCTGCAGCATTAACATGCTAATGATCTTATACCATCGCACTTCCAGGTTTGAACCACCTAGACTATTTTCATCTGAAGCTCAGTGTTTGACACATTAGTACTTCAGCTAACCAAAAACCTTGTCAGATAGAGGACAGAGACTCTTCAATGTTTACAGCCTTTAAGGCCTCTAGGTCATGGTGCAATTGACAGTTCCGCATATGTTTCCTTCATTTTACTGTGTCGGTTTTCAGGTTTCCAGGCGCATTTTGAGATGGTGTTTTCTGCTTTAGTGGGGTCACCACAGCACCAGGCTTCAGCCGCTCTGGAAAATACATTTTTTACTCTCATAGTCAGATCAAAGAGTGTACACACAGATCAAAGAGCACAGACATGCATCTCTAGTCATATCTGTGTTGTTTACATGAATGCTAAGGGCACTAGAATCAAATATATTTACTTTTGAAATACATTTATTATGTGTTTAAGTATTTTGATGCCACTTCCTTAAATGTGCCAGGGTAAAATTTAAAAATGTCAATGTGTCAAGGTTTAATGTGATTGGAGGAATAACTCAGAGACTTTCACCATGGAAACTACAGAAAAGTTTTAATCAGTTTTCAATCTTAAGATGTTTTCCAGATGTTGCAATAAGTGAGCCCCATGCTTACGTTTTAAATTTAACATTTAAAAAATCACTTTTTAAATATAGAAACATAGAAGCAACACATTGTAGAATATACAGTGACATTTGATTTATGTGTGAATATACTGTATGATGCAGCCAAATTGCAACATTTAACGCTGTGGCAAAACATGTAATATTTACACAACAAACATATATTTGGACACCCCGCAATCTTCATCCATGGATTTGATTTCATGACATTAATCTGAATCAGCAATTATGTCCCAAAATATGCAGCCTCCTTGGCTGTCATTTTACATTAGACAAGAATTTCTATTATGCATATTTTTAAAAGGCATTTGAAGACATGGCTTTAGTTAGCTTTTGACTAATATATTTAAAATCTCTTTTGTCATCGTATTATTTGTCTTGTTTTGGTCATTGTTTAATAAATTGTGTGATTGCATTGTTTTCATTATTGTTATTTTAGGTTTTATGCCTTGTTAATGTATTTTGATTTGCTAAGGCAATTACCTATACAATTACAAATTATACAAATTAGTATGATTAAGATATTTATACAGAAATATCTGACTAAAATGTTATTTTTATTTTTCAAAAGACCATTGAAGGAAGAACCATTAAAGGACTATTAAGAGTTAGTTTTAATAATCTGCACCCTAAAAATGAAAAGTGTTACAATAGGATTGTGTGTATGCACGTGTTTGTGTGTGTGGGTGTACGCCTGTGGTGTGCTCGCTTGTGTGTGCATGCATGTGTGTGTGTGCTTGTGTATGTGTTTAGTGTGTGTCGCTGTGAGGCAGACCGTTCT
The DNA here is from genome assembly GCA_036877585.1 of Botia kubotai. NCBI lineage: Eukaryota > Metazoa > Chordata > Actinopteri > Cypriniformes > Botiidae > Botia > Botia kubotai. The sequence continues at coordinate 1,134 of JAZGTI010006674.1, read as the reverse complement.
GTATTGGAACAGATGTAAAGTGATGTGTGGACGCCTGGAGCAGATCCAAACAGCCGTGTGCAATCAGCAGGGTAGAAGTGGTGACAAATCACATCAGGTAAATCTGTGTGTTTGCCTGCTCTCCTTGTCTTTGTCACAGATGCACTGTATTCCAAAACCACATGTTAACTTTTATTTAGTATGACAAGCACATGAATGCTGTTTATGATCCTTCTCATGGATGGATCCTTCTCAGGTTGCAGACCCAGGATGCCGACAACAATGTATAGAGAGGACACCAACCCAGGAGAGGATTTCAGACTTTAGCTCATATACATACACAATATTAGCCAACAGCATACTCTGAGCTAACTAACATCTGCAATTCTTGTCATTCTGAAATCACTACAAATAACAGTTTTCTGGCGATGTACATTCTGTTGCATTTCTGTAAAGCAGCTTTAAAACAATATTCTAAAAAGCGCTATACAAATAAATGTGAATTGAATCATGGAGTTCATGCACTGTGATTATTCAGTTTGATCTGAGCCCAACTCAATCCACAACAGCACAACCTGTAGAAATCATCCAAAACCAAACCAGCCAATAAACTCTATTTAACAGCAACTCCAGGACCACAGCAGGTACCTTTCTTTCCACTGAGCTGTCAGGTGCACTTCACTTAGCATTTAAATATAAGTGAATCTTTTGCTAGGCAAGTGTATGTTGGTGATTCTTTACATAAGACATTTTACAACTACTTTATTAGATTAATATTGTACTATATTGCCATTCACCTTGTAAGTCACTGTAGGCTTTAGGGTCCATGTCTTGGCCACTTGGCCACATAACAAAATGACTTTATTTGAAATGATTTGCATTGTAACACCCTTTTGCAGTAAGCACTTGCATGATTTAGAATATTAAAGCATAATTTATATTTCAGCAGTTTGACACGTTGACATTTTTGCACCCGTTTTGAATTTCAGCATGTGTTTTGACATGTTTATATTAATAACATTGTGATCTCTGAAGGCCGTTGCCCCAGGCTAGTGCGATGAGTCTAGCAGTGAAAGGCATTTCAAAAGGAATTGTATAGCAGCAGAGGGACTCCTCGAATCAGCACTGATACTTTAGGCTGATAAAAATCCATTA